>MU677184.1:14172-52938 GCA_026770625.1 Nicotiana glauca | reverse complement strand
TATATATATATATATATATATATATATATATATATATATATATAGATATATATATATATATATATATATATATATATGCCCAAGTGTTTTAGTATTTTTTCCTAATTTCTAAAAGATTTTTAAAATCAATTTATTGCCCATTTTAGCAGTATAAAAAACCAATAATTATTCTCAAAATTATCATTTTGGTGGATAATTTGTTTTATTTCAAATATTTATACCAAAATATAGTTAAGGTGATTTTTTTTTATATATTTTTACAAATTTATTTGATATTTTAAAAGCTAAATTGCATATAATTGCAATTTTAGCCTATTTTAAGACTAATAGCATTTTCTAATTATAATTTTGGTTCCAATATTTTTAAATTAATATTTATATATTATTTACTGATTCAATAGTTTTAATTTAATTTCAAAATCATTTTTTCTATTTTTTATAAAATAAAAGGAAAAACTGGCTATTTAATATGTAGCCTCAATTTGTTTCAATTACAGCCAAAATTGACCCTCCAATTAACCCAATCTTAACCACCAATTGGACCGGTCCAATTTTAATTTTAGCCCAACTCCTTAACACATTTCCTCGATCCACCCGGTCCTTTCTTTTAATCCAGGTCGTTGATCATTTTGATCAACGACCACGATTACTCCTTACCTTTTTAATTCCCCAACCACACCCTAATCCCGTCATTTCTATCTCTCAGCCACCTTCAAACAATCTCCTCTCACAAAACACTCTCGAAGGTTCCTCGAAACCCTAGTCATCATCTGCCCTTTTCAACCGCACTTTCACCGGAATCCATGGCTTTTCAGGCAATGGATGGCCTGTACTCTCCCCACTCCACCTTTAAACCCTGGGTGTTTGAAGTTCTAGGTCTGACCTCGATGGTGTTATTTCAAATCTTCTCATATTCATGGCTTTGAGGCCTCTCCGGCCTCGCTCCGGCGTATCCAAGCATCAGAAGCCTATTTCTGACCTCTCTGACTCAAGATCAAACTTTCTTCCAAGACTTTATCATTTCTATGATTTCCCTAAAACCCTAGCTATTCGAGGTTTTTCTCTCGTTATTTTCTTAAATCTATGCTATATCTGTGTTCTACTGGAGTTTTAAAACATTTTCCTCAATCTTTTCTTTCAAAATTTGTTCTTCGTCGATTTAGGTTTCTGAAAAAGTTTCAAAATGCTTCTCTAACTCTTCTTCTTCTTTTCTTTGTGTTAATCTATTTATGCTATGTTTTTATGTTCTCTTTTCTACCACGTATTTCCTTCTCCTGTGTTCTTATGTTTGCCTTATTATGCATATTCTTATATTGTGCTCCGTTCTTTCTTCTACTAGTTTCGATATCATGCTTTCACACGTTTATCTTATGTGTTTGTTTACCTCTATGTTTCTTTATTGTATTTTCTACTAAGCTCTTAGTTATTTATTTGCCTTCCTCTGGAATTTGTTTGAGATCTTTCTAGACGTGTTTCATCTACTATTTCCTTAAGTTTAAACCACCTCTATGTCTTCTGAACTTGTTTTAGTTCCAAACTTTTCTTAAAACACGTTCTTTATGCTTCAAATCAGCTTTTGCACTATGTTTGTTTTGAACATTCTATTTTACCTGTTTGTTTACTCCTAAGTCTCTAAAAGAGACCTATGAGCCTGATTTAGTTATTTGTCTTATCGCCTCTGCATCTAATTCGAGTTGAATACCCTAGGATTTTGGGGTCTTTTGGCGAGCTTGATCTTATGTTTGGACTAGGGTTCTATTATTGAACCGTGGATTTTCTCAAACAAAGTCTGAGTCTATGTACTGAATTTGAGCCTCTTTGTTTGTCTGAACTTTTCTATACTAGATTCTTTCTAATTAGCATGATAGTTCTTCCTTATTTGATATGCCCGTATGCTTTATACATGAGCAATTCTTCCTTCAAAAAGGATTTTGCCAATTTGTCATAGATTCAGAATTCCTTTTAATAAGGTTCGATTGATTGTTACTGATTTTCTTTAGTTGAACTTTTCTTCTTCTTTTCTGGTTGGATTCATTCATACCAAAACTCAAATACTGATTTTTACTGGCCGTTGATTGATTGCCTTTCCTTATTTGCACAAATCGTGTTGCTATCAAAATCTTTCCTTAAATAGTTTCGATGTATTTTCCCTTATTGTACTACTTTGAAAAAGGTTTTGATCAAATTCTTTCCTTATTTATTCTGCCCGTTTGAAATCAGAATCCCTTAATTAAAGGGAGACCTTATGTAATTGATTTCAAAACTATTTTCTAACCTTTTTCTTACTTGCTTTCTGCACTATAAAGGGCACGACCTTTCAGCACTTTAAGAGACCTCAAGTACTTTTAATTTCAATACTCATAGACTTCACTCAACACTCTACTCTCTCCTGATATTCTGACTACTTGCTTGCAACTTGGCTTTACAAGACTACTGCGTTTACTTTCTTGTTTCCCTGAAACTGGTATGTTATAATTTAGGTTTCTCCCTCATCCCTATATGTTTGCTTTACAGCTTCTACAATTCTGTCTACTTTTCTGTCTATATTAAGTATTAAATATGTTGTTCTCTTTGCATCTGTTGCTGTTGTGAATTCCCATACCTCATTTCTCTTCTATGCGTTTGAGTTAAAGTTCAACGCATGGAAACATCCAAATTGTTGATCATGCCTGAACTTGATCGTTTAATGGATTCTAACTCCTAAACAATGTGGCTAACAGACTGGTTGGGGTATGCCAGCACTTCCAATTGCTGGGTATGACTACTAGTTTGTCTTAGTCTTCCCTAGAATCCCTTCTATTGCATTTTCACTCTCTCTTAGATTCTAAGTTCTGCTCTCTTCCTATGATCCTTGCTTTGGGACCTTGAGCTCTCTCTGAACTTGGACATTTGAGGACTGGCCCTTCCACACTGCACTATAATTCAATTTTGCAATGAATTTGGGTGTAAGCATTGCCCTGAGTTCATGAAGCTTTTGGGAACTCTGACACACCCAAAAAATGAGAAAGGCTTTGGAACCTGATCTTTGGAGATTAGTTTACTTCATGCTTCAGACAGGAAGTCTCAATCAGGATTTCCTTGGTTGTAAATTTTTAGTTTTCTGGTATAATCTTACCTTTCCTTTATTCCTTCTAGGTTGTAATAATTTGTTATAACATATGGGGTTTATAGTGAAATGGCGAGGGTCACTCATGAATGCATAAAGGTAGATATCATGTTCATAGGTATTTACTTCTACAAATCATGTCAAGTTCTGTAGTTTCGCATTTTTTGCATATAGAAACCATGCCTACAGGTTATGCATTTCATGTAGACATCCTGTCTTTAGGTTCCGCACTTCAGCATTTTTAGAAATCCATGCCTATAAATTTCTGCACTTCTTCATCTTAGAAATCCTGCCTGTAAGTTCTACATTTCACACATATATATCATGTCAATAGCTTCTGCATTTCTGCAATTATATAGAGAACATTCCTATAGGATCCTTCATTTTGCCTATCATGTAGAGATCATGTATATAGGACTTCCTAAATTTTGCATCATCATCTGTCACTAGGCAAACCTGTTTATAGGTTTAAATAAATAACATCAGCTTAGATACTATGCCTATAGACTTCTGCACTCTTGTTTCGACTGTAAACGTTTTAAAATTAATAGTACCTAGAAAGCATGCCTATAGGAGATATCATCTAAGTCTGAATCGACCATTCGCTTATAAGTTTAAATCAGTAGCAGCAAAGTTTAACATCTGCAGAATTTACGTCTTATGCAATTAACGAGTATATAGGCTTTTCACTTAACACTTAGGCAAACCATAAGGTAACTTGTAAATTGAATCAAAGTCTATTAAACTACAACCAGCAGGAAGGCCTGATCCAGGTTTATTATTTGAAATATTAATAGATCAATCTGCCACATTTGTTAAGTTTAATTAGACCTTAATCAATGTCTGAAAGACATGCTAAAACTATATGCTTCTCTTTGTTTTAAGGAGTTTTTTTTAGCCTTATTTGTTTATGTGGTTCCCCCATACTTTCATATATGTGTTGATTCTCGCCTTTGAATTTTGTCCTTTAAAATTATAAAACCCCATACCTCTTCCGTTTAGGATTAGTAATCCCAAATGTCTCCAGAACTGATAGGATTGGGGCAGGTAATAGCATGCAATAAGCAAAGCGAGATCATTCTGCATTTAATGCCTTAATGGGGTGGGAAAGGGTAGATATGGATATGATGACCACGTAATAACACCACGTGTATAAACAGTTATGGGGTGTTTTGTGGGGTGAACCATGCTATTTATAAACTTAGGGCCTCCCCTTCCCTTTACTTGTTTATTTTCGGAACATCCAAACTGCTTTCTTCCCAAAATTTCTGTTTCTTCAACTTGATTTTAATTGCTCAAAATATGTGCAAAACCCCTTTCCCTTTACTTTTTATTTTTACAATTTCTAAATTATTTTCCTCCCAGACTTCAACTTTTTTAACTTCTTTTATTTTTATTGCTTGCAACCATTATGCGAAACTACCCTGTATTTGTAATTATTACTTGCACTTAAAGTCGTGCCTAACACCTTCCTCTCGAGATAATTTCTAGCCCTTACCCAATCTCTGATTTTTCCAAATAAAATTTCTTCTTAGTGTCCTAATGCACTTAAATCATTACGTGGCGACTCTTCAAAATTGTAAACTCAATTCCCAAAAGGAGATGAGTTGTCCGCCCAAATGTCATAAACCCGGTTTTGCGAGAAAAATAGGGCATCGACATCATGTTGTGATCGGACTCCGCATAAGTGAATGATGATGAATAGTATTAAATACCCCAACATAAATCTATGGAAATTATGTGAAAGTTATATAATTTTTTTATTTGATGATGTGGTAATCGTTTAAAGCTTTTGATTGATGCTTGTCATTTCCTTGTTCTTGTATGATATTTATTTATATTGAGATGGTGTTTAGTTGTACATACTATTACTATTCCATGGTATTGGCGTCCTTTTTGCTGGGGGTGCCACATTTTTCAATAGATATAGGTGGCTCCACAGCAGACATTGCTGATCGTAGATAGCAGAGCATTCTCCAATCAACAATCTTGATGAGCATTTTCTTCCAAATATAATGTAATATGTATTTTGTTATAAATTTCCACCTTTGAGGTATAGCCGGGGCCTGATTGCCTGTGTTATTATAACTGTCTTTTGTATCTTTAAAGGCTTTGTAGACGTTTGTGTGGGTTATGTACATATGTTGGATGGGTCAATGAACTTTATTGTAATTCTAAACTCTATTTTTTCTAAACTGTAACTATATGAGATCTTTGAAACATAACTATGGTTTAAGGTTTTTGATATAAAACGAATCTCACAATGTGGCATGTATGATCTTTCTTATTGTCTAAATAAATGAAAGCATGGTTTCCTTAATCATAGTGAGTTGTGTAGAAAGTGTCCAAAAGGCTTGCTTAGTTAGGTTCACTCGATTGAGCACCGGTTGCGCTTTCCTAGGTCAGGGCGTGACAAGCTTGGTATCAGAGCCTAAGGTTTTAAATTGTCCTAGGATGTCTCGGAGCCGTGTCTAGTAGAGTCCTTCTTATCGGTGTGTAGTCAACCATATCTATAAGTTGGAGGCTCCTTATGCATTTAGGAATAACACCATTCTTTGATATTCTGGATCGTGCGGAAATTGTGAAACTATTCCTCCTCTAACTAGTGCATTCCTTCTATTTTCAGTACATGGCACCTAAGAAGAAATCCAGGACTAGCCAAGGAGTCAATGCTACCTCGGAACAGCAATTGACTTCGTAATTGATGATGTGGGTGAGAACCTGAGGGGTGAGGACATTCCCCTGACTGCTACA
The DNA here is from genome assembly GCA_026770625.1 of Nicotiana glauca. Classification (NCBI taxonomy): domain Eukaryota; kingdom Viridiplantae; phylum Streptophyta; class Magnoliopsida; order Solanales; family Solanaceae; genus Nicotiana; species Nicotiana glauca. The sequence continues at coordinate 47,078 of MU677184.1, read as the reverse complement.
CCAGTTCCTACACATGCTGAGGGTGCTACTATCCCTCCCATTGATAATCGTGTTTCACCTCCAACCCCAGATTCCAGTTCTGGTAATTCTTATGAGGATCTTAGGGGAGCTATTCAGATGTTTACTCAGGTAGTGGCCTCTCAGGCCCAGAGGTCAAATGTTGCACCCATTTCACCAGTTCTAGGGTAAATAGATTTCTTCAGCTAGACCCTCATGTGTTTACGGGTGCCAATCCCAAGGAAGATCCCCAGGATTTTATTGATGAGATGTACAAGACCCTCAGGGTTATGCGTGCAATGGTGACGTAGGGAGTGGATTTGGCTGCCTACCATCTGAAAGGGGTGACCTATTCATGGTTTGAGTTATAGGAAGATTCCCGTGAGGAGGGGAGCCCTCCGGCGAGGTGGAGCGAGTTTGCTGACGCTTTGATAGATCATTTCCTGCCCGCTGAGAGAAGGGAAACCCGTGCAGCAGAATTTGAGAATCTAAATCAAGGTAGAAAGAGTGTATGGGAGTACCACATGGAGTTTGGAAGCCTGTCCAAGTAAGCTATCCATGTGTTGCATATGTTGGAGGCTAGGGTGCATTGTTTGTTTAGTGCCTTAATCCTTTGACTATTAATGAGGCTTGTAGAACTGCCTTGAACTCTGACATGAATTATGGGAAGATGGTGGCATTTTCTCAGGCCAGAGAGAACCATAAATTGAAATGTAGGATGGAAAGAGAGGGTATCAACAAGGTCCGATCTGCTGGCAACTTGGGAGAGTCATTAGGTGGGGGAAGATGATCTTTCACGGGAGGATCATTAGGACTGTCCCAGTCTGTACCACAGTCTTCAGCCAGTGCACCACCATCAGTGCCCAGCCAGCAGTATCAGTGGAGTTGTTTCAGGACCAGTCAGGGCAATAGGGGATCCCACCAGCGGGGTCGGTCAGGACAGGGATCCCGGCATAAGCAAATGTATAGGTGCCCCAGGTGCGGGAAGATGCACTCAAGAATTTGATACTCGGAGTTACCCGTATGCTATAGATACAAAATAAGGGGCTATATTTAGAGCCCGGCAGCAGCTATATTTTCATCCCCCTCTCCAGCTCGAGGTACCCCAGCACCCCCGGGGTGTGGTGCAGCTAGGGGTATCGCAAAAAGTTCGGGAAGACCCAGCCGATTCTATGCTACGAGTGGTCTCCAGACTCCAGAGGCTTCTCCAATTATTGTTACAGGTATTCTGACTATCCAATCTCATGATATTTATGCATTTATTGACCCCGGTTCCACCTGGTCCTATGTTACCCCTTATGTTGTTGTGGAATTCGGGATAGAACCAAAATAACTTCATGAACCATTTCCGGTATCTACTCGGGTGGGTGAGTTTATTATGGCTGCACGAGTTTATATTGGTTGTATTGTCATGGTACGTAGTAGAGATACCATGTCCGATCTTATTGAATTGGGAATGGTCGAATTTAATGTAATAATGGGAATGGATTGGCTGTATTCATGTTTTGCAAAACTTGATTATCAGACTAGAACTATGAGTCTTGAATTTCCTAGTGAGCCTATTGTGGAATTGAAGGGAGATAATATAGTGCCAAAAGGTCAGTTTATTTCTTCCCTTAATGCCACAAGAATGATCATGAAGGGGTGTATCTACCATTTAGTTCAGGTTACGAACACCAATGCCGAGGCACCAAGCCTTGAGTCTTCGCTAGTTGTGAATGAATTTTTGGATGTCTTTCCAGATGAGCTCCGTGGGATCCTACCAAAAAGTGAGATTGATTTTGGGATCGATGTGATGCCAGGCACGTAACCTATATTAATTCCACCTTACTGAATGGCACCGTCAGAATTGAAAGAGCTAATGGAACAATTGAAGGATTGTCTTGAGAAAGGTTTCATCCGGCCGAGTGTGTCACCATGGGGCGCACCAATTTTGTTTGTAAGGAAGAAATATGGGTCACTACTGATGTGTATTGACTACCGGCAACTTAACAAAGTCACAATAAAAAATAAATGTCCTCTACCAAGGATAGATGATTTGTTTGATTAATTGCCAGGTTCTACGTGTTTCTCAAAAATTGACTTGTGGTTCGGGTACCATCAATTGATGATAAGGGAGCAGGACATTCCAAAAACAACTTTTAGAACTCGGTATGGGCACTTTGAATTTCTGGTGATATCTTTAGGGCTAACAAATGCCTCGATAGCTTTCATGGATCTTATGAATCGAGTCTTTAAGCCTTTTCTAGACTCCTTTGTGATAGTGTTCATTGACGACATTCTTGTCTATTACCAAAGTCGGGAGGACCATGCTGACCATCTCAGGGTAGATCTGCAGACTCTTCAACAACACCAATTGTATGCGAAATTTTTGGAAAATGAATTTTGGCTTAAATCTGTCACGTTCTTGGGTCATGTCGTCTTCAGGGAAGGAACTATGGCTGATTCTCAAAATATTACAGCCGTGAAGAATTGGCCTAGACCTACCACTCCAATTGAGATTTGTAGTTTCTTGGGTTTGGTCGGGTACTATAGAAGATTTTTGGAGAAATTTTCTACTTTTGCCTCTCAATTGACTAAATTGATGCAGAAAGCAGTTAATTTCTAGTTTTCCGATGCTTGTGAAAGGAGCTTCCATGAATTGAAATCAAGATTGACTACAGCACTAGTTTTAACCCTACTAGAGGGAACAAAGGTATTTTTGGTGTATTGCGATGCTTCAAGGATCGGGCTTGGTTTTGTGCTAGTGCAACATGACAAGGTTATAGCCTATGCTTCCAGGCATCTCAAGAATCATGAAAAGAACTATCCAACCGAGGACTTAGAGCTTGCGGCGGTTGTGTTTGCACTACAGATTTGGCGACATTATTTGTATAGGGTCCGTGTGGATGTATTTACGGACCATAAGATCCTTCAATATATTTTCAAACACAAGGAGTTGAATCTGATATAGAGTAGATGACTCGAGTTGCTCAAGGACTATGACATTGATATTCTCCATCACCCTAGAAAGGCATATGTTGTGGCAGATGCTCTTAGTTCTAAATTTAGGGAAGTTTGGCTAATTTGAAGGCGTATCAGAGGCCGTTGGCCAGGGAGGTTCACCAGTTGGCTAGTTTAGGAGTTCGTCTTGCGGACTCTAGTGAAGGGGGAGTGATCGTGCAGAATAGGGTTGAATCATCGCTTGTGGTGGAAGTGAAAAAGAAGCAATTCAACAATCCATTTTTAGCACAACTAAAAAAGGGGATTCATAAACATAAGACCACAAATTTTTCCTTTGGCATGGATAATGATACTTTGTGATACAGAGGCCGACTATGTGTTCCAGATATTGACGATCTTCGGGAAAGGATCATGGCAGAAGCTCACACTTCCAGGTATTCTGTGTACCCAGGTTCTACAAAAATGTATCATGATCTCGATGAAGTTTATTGGTGGAAAAACATGAAGAGGTATGTCACAGAATTTATGGCAAAATGTTCGAACTGTTAGCAAGTGAAAGCCGAACATCAAAAGGCCGGTGGATTGGCTCAAAACATAGAAATTCCAATGTATAAATGGGAAATGATCAACATGGATTTTGTGGTAGATTTGCGGCTGTTGATGTGTTTCATGATATGAAAAGCTGAAGTTGCATAAGCTTACTAATGAGTAAACCTTGATCCTCATTCGAGGACGGATGATCTTACTTGGGGGAGGATGTAAGGCCCCGTGAAATTTTTACTGAAAAACACGAAATCTCCTAATGCCAAGTTAGGAATGTGTGTTAGAAATTTGCATTCGAACCTTTTAGATTGGTCTGTGCATTAAAAAGTTAAGGAATGACATTTTTCAGAAAAGCGCATTTCTGCGGTCCGTTATGCGGTCGCATAATAGCTATGCGGACCGCATGGTCGCCGCAAAGTGAGGCAATATGTTGGTTAGTTTTGAGGTCTACTATGCGGCCAATTATCTGATCGCATAATCAATATGTTGGCCGCATAGTCATCGCATAGCCTCATTTTATTTTTGTATAGGACAATTCTGCGATGCATTATGCGACCTCAAAATAGGTATGCGCACCACATATTGGTCGCATACCCGGGCAATGTACCTAGGTCTTGAGGGCTACTTTTGCAGTCCCTTTTGCAGGCCGCATATCAGTTATGCGGTTGTATATGCAATCGCAGAATTAGTCGGGGCTCATATTTTCTATCTTTTAAAACCCGACCCCATCTCATTAAAAATACCACATTAAACCCTTTTATGCTATTTTATACTGCATTTAGAGTGAGAGAAAGAGCTCTAGTGGGAGAAACTAATTCTCACCAAGTCATTACAATCCTCGCCCAAATATTTGAAGATTTTCAATGAAGAAGGTCCTAAAATCACAACGCATACTTGATGCTTGATAATATACCCAAATGAGTTAGAATCTTAATCATCTCTATAATTTTTGGTTCAACTTGTAATTATCATAAAATAGATCGAAGTTGATAAAGAGTGCCAGAATTTTGTAAGAATTTAAGGAAAGATCCATTGAGGTATGTATGGCTAAAATCCCCTCTTCTTAGAAATTGAGCTCCGTTAGTGTCTATGCAAATGTTGTAAGACTAAAACTTGATTGAGGTATTGATTGTTATTTCACAGGAAGTGGTTTTGCAATTATACATACATGAAAGGTGTGCCTCAATGTGTTCAATGTACTATTCTTGATAATTGAAAGATGTACGAAGAGTATGAACCATGTGTTGAAATGCCTAGACTTCAAGTCAAGATTAAAATTGATTTTGTCATGGCAACTATATGAAATCTGATCTATGCTTACAACTTGAATTACTTTTGTATGTGCCTGTAATCCTAAATTTCAAGGTTAACATCGAAAGTGGAAATGATGTGAATTGTGGCCTAGTGCCAAGTATGATGTGATAATTGTAGCCCCAAGTGCCTACAAATTGATATATGTGAATAAAGATCGAGATGAGATGATTAATGAAAGAGGAACAACGTCTTGGTGAGAACCTTTTCTTCTAGGGGTGATGCAGTATGAATTTTGTTATAGATTTCCACTTTTGAGGTATAACCGGGGCCTTGTTGCCGGCATTGTCATAATTGTCTTTTGTATATTTAGAGGCTCTATAGGCGTTTGTGTGGGTTATGTATGAATGTTAAATGGGTCAATGAACTATGCTGTAATTCTACACTCTAGATCTTCTAAACTGTAACTCTATGAGATCTTGGAAACTTAATTATGGTTTAAGGTTTGTGATATAAAATGAACTAACAATGTTGAACGTACGATCTTTGCTATTGTCTAAATAAAAGCATGGTTTCCTTAACCATCATGAGTTAGGTGGAAAGTGTAGAAAAGTCTTGCTCAGTCGGGTTCACTCGATTGAGCGTTGGTCGCGCCTCCCAAGGTCAGGGCGTGACAAACTTGGTAGCAGAGCCTATGGCTTTAAAGTGTCTTAGGATGTTTTGGAGTCGTGTCTAGTATAGTCCTTCTTATCTGTATGTAGTCGACCACATATATAAGTTGGAGGCTACTTGTGTATTTCGGAATAACACTCTTTTTTGATATTCTGGATCGTACGACAATTGTGAAACGATTGCTCCTCTAACTAGTGCATTCCTTCAATTTTCAGTACATTGCACCTAAGAAGAAATCCAGGACTGGCCAAGGAGACAATGCTTTCCAGGAACGGCAGTGAACTTCGTAATTGATGACGCGAGTGAATTCCTGAGGGGTGAGGTACATTCTCTGACTGCTACACCAGTTCCTACACCTGTTGATGGTGATACTATCCCTCCCATTGATACTCTTATTCCCCCTCTAGCCTAACTTCCGGTTCTGGTAATTTTGATGGGGATCTTAGTGGAGCTATTCATATGATGGCTCAACTAGTAGCCTCTCAAGCCCAGAGGTCAAATGTTGCGCCCAGTTCATCTAGCCAGCAAGGGGATTGCACCAGTTCTACGGTAAAAAAATTTCTTCAGCTAGACCTTCTAGTGTTTATGGGCGCCAATCCCGAGGAAGACACCCAGGATTTTATTGATGAGATGCATAAGACCCTCAGGTTTATGCATGCAACGGAGACAGGGGGAGTGAAGTTGGCTACCTTCCATCTGAAAGGGGTGGCCTATTCATGGTTAGAGTTGTTAGAAGATTCCCGTGAGGAGGGGAGACCTCCGGCGAGATGCAGCGAGTTTGATGATGCCTTTATAGATCATTTCTTGCCCGTTGAGACAAGGGTGTCCCGTGCAGCAGAATTTGAGAATTTAAAGTAAGGTAGCAAGAGTGTGTGGGAGTACCACATGTAGTTTTCTCTACTGTCCAAGTATGCTATCCACATGTTTCCTATAACGGAGTGGGACATACTCACTCCCCTCAGAGTGGGATGCATCTCCGTTTGCAGCTCGAATGTTCTTCCTCATTTGTCCAATTGATTTCCCTATTGTTGGGGTTAACTTAATTTGTCCTCGTCCCCTACCGCAAAAGGACTCTGCTTTGCCCTTCTGTTTCTCACCGCCACCTCTAGATTTAACCATTGTCTGCAAATATAATCAATAGAAGATTGTTAGTACTGGTGCTAAAAGAAGCAGTGAAGAATAGCAGTTGAACAATTGATAGTGCTGAAAAAATTTGCAGGCCACTGATAGAAGAAAATGTTGCGCGACCGCGGAGGTGTGGGGATCACATACCCACCCTCTGAATCTATTGCACCGCTGAGCGCGAAAAATGGGCGCGGAATCAACCGTGGTCGCGGACCTATCTTATAGATTTCTCTGAACTTACACACCGCTGACCACAGAAAATACCATTGCGGCCGCGGAGTTAAAAAGTGAACTGAGCCATTCCTAGGGTTTCTATTTTTCTTGCCATTAGCGGATATCATCCATGCTCTTAACCCTAACTAGCTATTAATTGATCAACCTTGTCTATTTAAGGCTAATTTCATTAACACAAATGAACCCTAGGTCAAAATTAAAAGAAAAGAAAAAGAAGAAGTAAAAACTAGTAATTAAAATAAAAACAAGTACAAAATTAAAGACGAATGAAGGAGTGAAATTACCAGATGTGAGATGACTGATGAAAAATGGACTTTAATTTTGAGTTTGTGCAGATTAGGGCTTAGGTAAACAATGAAATTTTTTATTTGAGAGTCAAGAGATCGAAAAGGGTAAACGACTTCATGATCTCCTATTTGTAGAAAAGACACTAGAACCTACGACACTCACCTGGTGCGAATGTGGAAAATCACCACGGTCTCCGCTAACGACGAACAGAAGGGATGCATGTTGGAAATTACTGCTGAGAGAGGAAAATGGAATGCGACCGCAGAAAGGCACTGCGCACAGCGAAAAACAGCACCGCAGACGCGAATGAAACTTCAGAGAAGTCTCATTTTGGACTTTTCAATCCCGCGTTCGCTACCAATTTACGGCTCCATGATAAGGTCGCCGCTAACAGAAAAAAAGGAGCGCTGTCAGCTGTCCAACTTCAAAGAGTGCCAAGTTTTTCTAGCTTTTCCTGCACTACATCAAACATTCCTACACACATCTCACAACCAGTTAGTTCAAAAACAAATTTTCACGACCCGAATATCCCTCCGTTAGGAGTCGTCGTGGTGCCTACTTTTAGGAGCTAGGCAAGCCCAAACTTAACTACTCATTATTTTAACAAACAGGGGCGATAACATGAAATCAGCGGAAGGTAACGATAAAATGAATCAATGTCTTTTACAACTTTTAAAACCTAAAATTTCCAAAATCTGGTATCATAGTGTCACAGACTATCTAAGATTTACTACATACAAGGTCTAAAGAATAACAGTACACTATTTCTGAACAAAAGAGAAGGAAACAAGAAATAGAGATAGAGGGAGACGCCAGGGCCCGTGGACGCCTGCAGGTCTAACTTGGGTCTTCGGGTAGACTGAAGGAAGCGCTCCAACTACTGGCCGAAAGTTTCCCCGGGATCTACACATAGTGCAGAGTGTAGTATCAGCACAACCTACCCCATGTGCTGGTAAGTGTCCAGCCTAACCTCGGTGAAGTAGTGACGAGGCTAGGACCAGACTACCAAATAAACCTATGCAGTTTAAATATATACAACGAAAAAGAAAATACAGAAATAATCAATCAATGTGGAAAGGGGAAACATGTTGTGGGAAGGGGAAACATGCTGTGGGAGAGATAACAGTTCTGAATAGCAAGGCATCAAGTAAGGAAAGAAACAACATAACTCGGATACCAATTGTGCAGCATGGCATCACCCTTCATGCTTTATGCTCTTTCCTCACAATAATACACGACATCACCCTTCGTTCTTTATACTCTTTATTGTTGATACCCAATTTTTCCCTATGTATTTTTTATATACTCAAAATACTTTAAAAATAGCATGTATATGCATATATAAGCATCCCCAGAGGTTTTGGTATTTTTTCCAAAATTTTTAAGATTTTTAAAACCAATTTATGACCTATTTTGAACTATAAAAACCAATAGTTACTCCCAAAACTCGTCATTTTGGTGAATAATGTATTTTATTCTCACATTTACGCAAAAATATAATTTAAATGATTTTTATATAATTTTACAAGTCCATTTGGTATTTTTAAACTAAAATTGCATGAAATTGCAATTTTAGCCTATTTCTCGATTTAATGGCATTTTCAATCGAAAAATCATTCCCAATCTTTTTAAATTAATACTTAAATATTTTTTATTAAATTAGTATTTTTAATTTGATTTTTTGAACATCATTTACTATTTTTATAAATTCAAAATGGGGAAAATTGGCTATTTAAATTGTAGCCTCTTTACTATCAATTATAGCCCAAATTAAACCCAAATCCCTGCCCAAATTGAACAACCCAATTACCCAACCCCTGGCCCTATTTCTAACTCACCCGGATCCTATATCAAATCAGGGCCATTGATTGTTTTAATCAACGACCCCCGTCTATCCTTCCTTAATTAAACCAACGACCCACCCCTAACCCTAATCATTCTAATCAGACGACCGCCTTGTATCCCCCTCGTCTCTCAAAATTCTCTCAACTACCCTCTGAAACCCTAGCCCCTTCACCGGTCTCCAACCTTATTTTACCGTAAACTATGGCTTCTCAGACCCTGAGCAGCCTATACCTACCCCACATACCTCTATGCTCTTTTTGCTCGAGGTTTCAGAGTCCGACTTTGAAGACCCCGGCTTAGAATCTTTCCGATTCAAGTTTGATGGCCCTTTCCGGCTCATCTCCGGTGAGTCCTAGCCCTGTGAGTCCATCTCCGACTCAGGACCAGCCCATTCCAGGCCTTTCTCATTTTCTAGGATTTTCTCTGAAACCCTAAGCCCTCGAGGTTTTCTTTGTTTCTCTCTAAGATCTGCTTCAGATCCGTTCTATTTTCTAAGATTTTAAAGTATTTTCCACATCTTTTCGATTTCTTGTTTTCAAAACTGTTCATCTTCTTAAAACTTAGGGTTTCTGTGATTTTTTTTTACTTGCTCTACTGCAATCTCTTATATTTTACTTTCCTAAGTGTTTTCACTATGATTTTTGCATATTTTTTCTTTATTGTAATTCCTCCTAGGGTTCCCGAGTAATTTCTTTACTATATTTTTTTTTTCTTTACTTAGATTTCCATAAATGTTTGTGTTCTTTGGACTCCCTGAGTTTGTTCTTGCCTGATTTTCTATGCTTTCGTCTTTACCTTTGATTTGTGGAAGAAACCCTAGATTTTGGGGTTTTCAAACCTACTTGTGTACGAGTATTTTGTTTGTTGCCTACTTAATTTCAAAACCCTAAATCTTCTAAACTCGTCTCATGTTTCTGATTCTTGCTAAGCCTTGCAAGACCTTTTGATTTCATCTATGGCTATGTTCTTCTACTTTGATTGCATGACTACTCTATTAATTTTAGCCTCGCATGTTTAAGTTTACACTCTCTTTATAGTCATACCTTTCTCTTTCAAGAAAAACAACCCTAATTTTGGGGATTGATTTCAGACCACCATTATGTGAGCTTATTTGATTCTTTCCTCGTCTAATTTGGACCAATTTTATGACTTAATTCATTATTAAGTTCGAATATTTAATGCCTTAATTTACTATGTGATTGATTGATTTTACCCTTACCTTATTTATATAACTGTGTATTTTTTAAAAATCTTCTCCTATGTATTTACCCTTTACTACACAATGTGTCCTTGATTTTCTTTCCTTAGAAACAACTCTGCCCTCTCCTATTCAAATTCGAATTCCTCAATTAAAGGAGTTCCCTTATTCTAATTGATTCTGATTGGTATTGAATTATATTTTTGCCTTTCTTACCTTCCTATTTTCAACTATAAATACTTCACCTCTTTTCTTTATAAAAAAAACGATCAATTGAGTTAAAAAAACACACACTCAAAGCCTTCCCTTCTTTACTAATTACTTGTGCTATTGTTCTGACTAGCCGGCTGAAAGCCAAGGCTAGACTTTGGAATCTCTTTTGCTTTCCTCAAGTGTTTGCTGAAGGGTTTCTGGCTGTTTTACTACTCTATTTATTCTATTATTTGCAACTTGCAACTGGTAGGTTTCTATAATTTAAATACTGTTTCCCAAAACTATGTGTTTACTTCTCCCTTTTACATAACCCCTCACTGCTTGCTTTCTTGCAATGTGTGAATATTCATTAGTCTGTTAAGCCTTTCTTCATGCTTCTGCATCTTTAAAGTGCTATTATGCTCTTCTTATGTGAATACTTTCATGTGATCCCATTCCTTTAACCCCCTTTTTATGTATGAGTATTGGTTCTAGGCTGAGGTTAGCACCCTATCGCTATCCTTGAAATAGGACCAGGTTCTCTTGAACCTTTACTCAAATCAGTCCCATTCCCTTAACACCATTTATGTGTTGAGCCTTGACCAGGGTCTGGTGGTTCCCTAATCACCACCTAGACCCCTGTCTTGACTTCTAAAAGTCTGCTATTTTATTTGCTAGAATCAAGTAAAGGGTCAAGGGTGTGCCAGTCTTACCCATGGCTGGGTATGACTATCCTTTGCTTTGGTTTCCTCTAATCCCCTCACTCTACACTCATTCTTAGTTCTTAAGTTCTTCCCCCCTATGGTAAGCCATGCTTAGGGACCCTAGAGTTCCATCTGAACTTGGATGCTAAGGGCTGGTAATTCCACACATTGCACTGCTCTGTTACCACATTAAATATTTAGGGTGTAAGCATTGCCTAGGATTCCTCAAAGCCCTTGGAACTTTGGAACACTCCAAGAGAAGGCCTTGGAATCTGGAATCCGTATCTGGTGAAAAACATGTTATTGGGTATTAAGATTGAATTAGGCTTCTCGGATCTAGCTGTAGGCTGTAATGTATTTTGTTTACTTTTTTCGGTTTTGTAACGATCTTGTAAAAGAATTTGGGGAATATTAATGAAAGGGTGTGGGAGGGGTTTATATTACTTGCATAAGTCAATGGATAGACATCATGCCTACAGGACTTCAATATTGCAAATCATCTAGAAATCATGCCTATAGGACTTTAATATTACAAATCATCTAGAAATCATGCCTATAGGACTTTAATATTGCAAATCATCTAGAAATCATGCCTATAGGACTTTAATATTGCATACCATTCAGAAACCATGCCTATAGAACTTTAATATTGCATATCATTTAGAAATCATGCCTATAGGATTTTGCATTGTTAGCACGATAGAGATCATGCCTATAGGAGACACATGAAACGCTAGGCAAACTGTAGGGCAATCGAATATTCATCCCCTCGTCAGTTAAATGGCAGTAATGAGTCTTAAAAAGTCAAGATATAGATATCATGCCTATAGGAGTTCAAACTCGCCTAATATGAGTGATAACTTGTCAGTTAGCCTCAAGTCCGTCTCTTTCAACATTTTTATAGATCTGTGGTGTCCTTTAAATTCCAAACTTACATCTTTATTCTGAAACCAACCTCTTAGTTTTCTGCCTACATTTTTACTTCAATGCTTTTCGAAAACCGCCTCTTTACAACTTTACTATACTTTTACTTAAACAATTCGGCTAACTTGCAAGCCATCTCTGAACTTCTGCAATCTTCAACTTTTCTATTTCAAAAAACTCTTCTGTACAGGCTCTTGTCTAAAATTAGTGTTTTCTGAATCACTTGTTTTAAAAAATACCTTAAGTTCGGACAACTGGATCCAGTTTGCCTAATGCGGACTTGTTATCCAACCCTATGTGTTAAACTAATCTGTCCACAGTTAATTTTAAAGACCAAATCAGTACTTGCGAGTCATGCTAAACTAATTGCTGTTATGATTTACGGGGTTTGTATGAGCCTTTGAGTGTTTGATTTGTACCCCACTTATTTGCTATTTGTTTTGATTGACGCCTTAGTATTTTGTCCTTTTAAACTCCATATATGCCTCCATCCCCTTCTCCCCTTTAGGATTAGAAGTCCAAATACCCCGGAACTGATAGGTTGGGACGGGTACTAGCATGCAATAAGTAAACGAGACTAATCGTGCTTAAATACCTTAACGGGGTGGGAAGGGTAGAATATGGAGATGATGACGGTGCGTTAATATCTCGTGTGAGAATGATTGCTGGGTATTGCACCAAATGATCCATATTATAGTTAAACCTAGGACCCTCTTTCTTTACTTTTCCTTTATTTAAATGTTTTCTTCAAACTTAAACTCTCTTTTACTTGTGCCATTCTTCTTTCAAAATTTTCAACTTGCTTGTATTTCTTATGTGCAAACTTTGCTCGTCTACTCCTACTCTTCTTAAAGTCACAACTAAGCAAGGCCGGGAACCACACTAGTGGATCTTGAGGGGTGCCTAACACCTTCCCCTCGAGATAATCTCGAGCCCTTACCCGAACTCTGGTTTTCTTTCAAAATCTTCTTCTTTTCTTTTAAAGTATCCTAATGCACTATAATCATTAGGTGGTGACTCTCCAAAATCCATAACCCAATTCCCCAAGAAGGGAATAGAAGAGTCATTTCATCCATAATGTCGAAACCCGTTTTCCGCCTTAGAAAAATGGGGGCGTCGACATTTAATCCGAAAATAATAATGCACGGCATCACCCTTCGTGCTTTATCACTCTTCGTCACCCAAAAAACAATCCCAACAATGGGTGAGGGAATAAACAAGATTATAATATAAATCCCGGCAAGGGAGCAATAATTAAACAATTAAATCTCAGCAAGGGAACAACATCAACAATACCAACATCCCGATAAGGGAGATAACCAAATAAGCAATAATATCCCGGCAAGGGAACCATTTAATAACTCTTTCTCTTTTCACTTTTACTTCACAACTTGCTATACCACATGAGCCAATGCTCCAAAGGGTTCAATCATATCACTTACTTTCACCAATTTGTAATATAACTTGAGTCGTTACTCCTCGATGTTTAAAAGTCACAATTACTTCCTTAACTTTTTACAACTAATAGAAATCACTTCTGAAGCATAGATTATTCAACGAAATCATGAAAATCACATTTTAAGACTCACAGTCATGCTAGACACCAACGTATAGATACTAGTCACCATGCCTATACATCGTACTCAACGATAATCACGTAGCAAATAGGGCTCGACTCCTAATTCCTCAAGCTAAGGATAGACCAAACACTTACCTCAAACTTCCGCGGCCAACTCATGCCTCAATCACCGCTTTTCCTTTCATATTCAGCTCCAACCCGATCGAATCTATACGTAATCGACTTAATAAAATCAATAAATGCTAAACAATCCAATACCAATGTTTAATTATAGCTTTCCAATCATTCTTCCCAAAAATCCAAAATTCAATCCCGGGCCCGCTTGGTCAAAACAAGAGGTTCGGACCAAAATCAAATCACCCATTCACCCACGAGCACAAATATATAATTATTTCAAGAATTCGACCCCAAAATGAGGTGTAAATCACAATTAAACAAAAAGCCCTAGTTCTACCCAAATCCCTAATTTTCTACCCTTATTCACATGATTTAGGCCTAGAAATCTTATGGGTGTCAAAGGAAAATTAAAAAAATGAGTTCAAGATTACTTACCAAGAGATTATGGTAAAGAATTGCTTCAAAAATCGCCTAAGAGCTTTGGAGAAGAAAGGATTTGTGAAATTTTTAAAAAAATCCCGTAAGTGTTATGTGTTTTTACTTTTTAAAAATCACTAGGCAAAAATGCCCTTCGCGATCGCGACAGGCTCATCGCATTCGCGATGAGTCACGTATGCCAGGCCTTCACGTTAGCATGAAAAGACTCGCGTTCGCGGAGCTTTGGCTCCTCAACACTGCACGTTCGCGTACCAGTGGTCGCGTTCGTGTACCAGTGGTTGCGTTCGCGATGAACAAAAGGTGACCCCTCCCCTCAACCTTACACATTCGCGAGTGGAGGGACGCATTCGCATAAGGCCTCCCCCCTCAGCTTCGCATTCGCTTCTCAACCTTTGCGTTCACAAAGAAGAAAATGGGCTCCTGGGATTTTTTCCTTATGCATTCGCTAGTGGGTCCACGCGAACGCAAAGTGTAAAATCCTTGGGCACTAACAACAGAATTCTGCAACTTTTTCTCAAGTTCAAAACTTCGCGAAACATATACGTAACACTCCCGATCATTCGGGGCTCCTAACCTAACACACTTACTAACTCAACAAAATCATACACACTTATTCATGCGGTGAAATCACCAAAATAACCTCAATGACAATGAATCAAACCTCAAAATCAAGAACTTTTCTCAAAATTCATCAAGTATCAAATTTAGCAATTTAGGTCCGAATCTCATCAAACGACATTCGTTTGTCACCAAATTTTACAGAAACATTTTAGATCATAGCCAGAACCAAAATACGGGCCCGATACCAGCACGTTCTAATCAAATTTCATTTAAAATTTCCTTAAACAATTTCAGAAAACAATTTCCTTTAAAATTTCATTTCTCGGGCTCGAGACCTCAGTATTCGATTTCGTGCATACACCCAAGTCCCATATTTTCCTACGGACCATCTGGGACCGCCAAATCACGGGTCTGGGTCCGTTTACCTAAAACGTTGACCGAAGTCAAGTTAACTCATTTTATAATTTTTCATAGATTTTCATATTTAACCTTTCTGGCTACGCGCCCGGACTACACAAACAATTCGAGGTGTCGCCAAATGAGGTTTTCAAGGCCTCGAAAACATAGAATTTGAATTAAAACAAGTAATGACTGTTTGGGTCATCACATTGTCCACCTTTAAAACAACTGTTCGTCTCGAATAGACATAAGAAGGAAGTACCTGAGTCAGAAAAAAGATGGGTATAATGGCTCCGCATAACGGACTCGGAATCCCAGGTCGGTGCCTTAGTAGGCTAACCTCTCCACTGAATACGAACAGAAGAAAAACCCTTCGACCTCAACCGACGACCCTGCCAGTCTAGAATAGCTACTGGATCCTCCTCATAAGACAAGTCCTTGTCCAACTTGACAGTGCTGAAATCTAACTCGTGGGATGGATCGCCGTGATACCTCTGAAGCATGGACACATGAAACACTAGATGCACGGCTGATAAGATCGGCGGCAACACAAGTCTATAAGCCACCTCTCCCACTCGATCAAGAATCTCAAATGGACCAATAAACCTAGGGCTAAGCTTTCCCTTCTTCCCAAATCTCATCATGCCCTTCATAGGCGACACTCAGAGCAGTACTCGCTCACCGGCCATAAAAGCCACATCTTGAACCTTGTGGTCTGCATAACTCTTCTGACTGGACTGAACTATACGAAGCCTATCCTGAATGATCCTAACCTTGTCCAAGGCCTCCTGAACCAGATCAGTACCCAACAACTGAGCCTCTCCCGGCTCAAACCATCCAACCGGAGACCGACACCACCTACCATATAAAGCCTCATAAGGATCCATCTAAATGCTCAACGTGTAGCTGTTGTTGTAGAAAAACTCTGCTAAAGGCAAACATTGATCTCACGAACCTCCAAAGTCAATGATACAAACTCGGATCATATCCTCCAAAATATGAATAGTTCGCTCAGAGTGTCCGCCAGTCTGGGGATGGAATGTTGTACTCAACTCAAACCGTGTGCCCAACACTCGCTGAGCTGCCATCCAGAAATGCGAGGTAAACTGCGTATCTCGGTCCGAAATGATAGATCCGGGCACAACATAAAGGCGAACAATCTCCTCAATGTAGATCTCAGCTAACCTCTCAGAAGAATAGGAGAGTGCCATATGAATGAAATGCGCTGACTTGGTCAGCCTATCAACAGTGACCCATACTGCGTTGAACTTTTTCCGAGTTTGCGGGAGTCCAGTAACGAAGTCCATAGTGATCTGCTCCCACTTTTACTTGGGAAGCTCAATTTTCTTAAATAAACCACCAGGTCTATAATGCTCGTACTTAACCTGCTGACAATTCAAACACCAAGCCACATATGCAACGATATCCTTCTTCATTCTACGCCTCCAATAATGTTGCCGCAAATCTTGATACATCATTGCAACGCCCGGATGAATAGAGTACCGGAAGCTATGGGCCTCCTCCAAAATAAAATCTCGGAGCCCATCCACATTAGGCACGCATACTCGACCCTGCAATCTCAAAACTCCATCATCATCTAAGGTTACCTGCCTGGCACGTCCGCGCTGCACTGTATATCTAAGGAAACACAAATGGGGATCATAATACTATCGATCACGGATACGCTCAAATAATGAAGAAGGAGTGACCGTGCAAGCTAACACACGACTGGGCTAAAAAATATACAGTCTCACGAACTGATTTTCCAAAGCCTAAACATCCAAAGCAAGCAGTCTCTCATCAACCGAAATATAAGCAAGACTGCCCATACTAGCTGACTTCCTACTCAAAGCATCAGCTACCACATTGGCCTTTCCCGAATGATATAAGATGGTGATATCATAATCCTTCAACAACTCCAACCACCTCCTCTGCCTCAAATGCAACTCCTTTTGCTTGAACAAATACTGAAGTCTCTTGTGATCAATGAACACCTCGCATGCCACGCCATACAGATAATGCCTCCAAATCTTCAATGCATGAACTATAGCTGCCAATTCCAAATCATGAACCGAATAGTTTTTCTCATGAATCTTCAACTGCCGCGAAACAAATGCAATGAACTTGCAATCTTGCATCAACACTACACCAAGCCTAATACGAGAAGCATCATAATAAACTATATAAGGCCTTAAACTTGTGGGAAAAAACCAACACCGGTGTCGTAGTTAGAGCTGTCTTGAGCTTTTGAAAGCTCGTTTCACACTCATCCAACCATCTGAACTAGGCACCCTTCTGGGTCAACCTGGTCATCGAGGATGCAATAGATGAAAACCCCTCCACGAAACGACAATAGTAGCCTGCCAACCCCAAGAAACTCTAAATCTCTGTAGCTGATGTTGGTCTAGGCTAGTTCTTGACTGCCTCAATCTTCTTTGGATCAACCCGAATACCCTTTGTTGACACAACATGACCTATAAATGCAACTAAACTCAACCAGAACTCACACTTCGAGAACTTTGAATATAACTGACTATTCCTTAGAGTCTGAGGAACCACTCTAAGGTGCTGCTCATGATCCTCCCGACTGTGGGAATATATCATTATTGAAGACTATCTCGAAAGAATCCAAATAAGCCCTAAACACTCGATTCATAAAATCCATAAAAGCTGCTAGGGAATTTGACAACCCGAATGACATGACCAAGAACTCATAATGCCAGTACTGAGTACGGAAAGCTATCTTAGGGACATCGGATGCCCTAATCCTCAACTGATGGATGCCCTAATCCTCAACTGATGATTGAACAAATCATCAATCTTCGGTAGCGGATACTTATTCTTGATTGTTACCTTGTTCAACTGCCAGTAATCAATACACATTCTCATTGATCCATTAAAAAACACTGGCGCACCACAAGGAGAAACACTGGATCTAATAAAACCCTTCTCAAGAAAATCTTGCAATTGTTCCTTTAACACTTTCAACTCAGGCAGGGCCATACAATATGGAAGGATAGAAATGGGATGAGCGCCCGGAGCCAAATCGATGCAAAAGTTAATATCCTTGTCAGTTGGCATACCCGGCAGGTCTGAAGGGAAAATATTAGGAAACTCACGAACAACGGGCACAGAATCAATAGAAGGGATCTCGGCACTAGAATCATGAACATATGCCAAATTGGCCAAACACCCATCCTCGACCATACGCCGAGCCTTCACATACGGATAACACCGGGTAGAATAACCAGGAGTCCCTCTCTAATGTAAACGAGGCATACCTAGTAAAGCTAAGGTCACAGTCTTGGCACGACAGTCCAAGATAGCATGGTAAGGTGATAACTAGTCCATCCCCAATATAATATCGAAGTCAACCATGTCTAAAAGTAACAAATCTACACGAGTCTCAAGACCCCCAATCACCACAATACAAGAACAATGGACTCAATCGACCACAATAGAATCACCCACCGGTATAGACACATAAACATGAAGACTCAATGAATCACTAGGCATGACCAGGTACGGTGCAAAATAAGATGACACATATCAATACGTAGAACTTGGATCAAATAACACTGAAGCATCTCTATCACAAACCAGAATTGTACCTGTAATAACTGCATCTGAAGCCTCAGCCTCGAGCCCGCCCTGAAGAGCATAACATCGAGGATGAGCTCCACCACCATACTCTGGGTCGGCTGCTACTGGCTGGCCTCCACCTCTATTGTCCTGAGCTCCACCTCTAGTACCTCTACCTCTACCTTTATCACCTCTACCCCCACCTCTACCTCTAGCACCTATACCTCTACCCCTACCTATAGCAGGATGGGCGGGCTATGGAACACATGGTGCATGTACTATGGCACGAGAACCCTGATGTCGAGAGCTGCTCGGTGCTCGAGGGAAAAACCTAGCAATATGACCTGGATTACCACAAGTGTAACAAGCCCTCGGCTATTGAGACTACTAGCCCTGGCTACCTGAATGACCACCCTAAAAACTCTAAAGTAGTGGTAAACTGATAGGAGCAGGTGGTGCACTGTAGGACTGCTGATTGGAATACTCCATCTAGGGACCACGGCTACCTAAAGCTCCGTGAGAAACCTGAAGTGCTGACTAAAAAGGCCTAGGAGGATGGCCTCTACCATATGAATCTCTTCCTCCAGACGAGGTACCACTAAATCTTCCTAAATAACGGGGGCTCTTGTCTTCCCCATGACCACCCCCTTGTGATAGTACCATCTCAACTCTCCAAACCATATTGGTCACCTCCTGGAAGGATATCTCACTCTCTGTCTCCCTAGACATCTGGAGAAATTGGTTAAATGTGTCCATCAATAAACTGTCTCACTCTCTCACTCTCAAAGGGAAGTATAATAAGGGCATGGCATGCCAAATCTATGAATTGGGTCTCGTACTGGGTAACAGTCATGGATCCCTGCTGGAGACGCTCGAACTACCTCTGATAGGCCTCTCGCTATGTAATATTAGGAAACTTCTCCAGAAATAATTGCGTGATCTGCTCTCAAGTTAATGTTGGCGATCCTGCTGGTCTTGCTAAGCAATAATCCTTTCACCAAGTCTTGGCGGATCTAGACAAGAGAAATATAGTAAAATCGACCCCACCGGTCTCAACGATCCCCATGATTCGAAGAACCTCATGACAATTGTCCAGATAATCCTGGGGATCCTCAGTAGATTCACCCGGAACGTAGTAGTGAAGAGTTTGGTGAACCTATCCAATCTCCAAAAAGAATCGGTAGACATTGTTGAAACATCACAGGTCTGAGCTACCACACCCAGCTGAACCACTCCAACTAGCAAAGCCACTGGGGTCTGAATCTGGGGAGCTACCTGCTCCGGAGCGCGAGTAGCAAGAGTTTGGGCTCCTCATCCAGCCTGAGAGACGGCTGGTGCTACAGGAAGTAAACCTGCCCTGGTGACACTCTCCATAACGCCCACTAGACATACCTGAGCATCCTAAAGGATTGGGGTAACAATAAACCCCTCTGGGTCCTGAGCTGGGCCCACCGAAACTGCTGGGGCCGGAACCTTATCATCAAAATCAACCTGAGGCTCCGCTACGGGTGTGCTACCCTAGGCTGAGCTCTGCCCCTACCTTGGCCTCTAGCACAGCCTCGACCTCGCTCTCTTTCCCTTCTAGGAGCTGCTGGGGGCTCGTACTGCTGATCAGTAGATAAGGAAGCACGTGTTCTCGCCATCTGCGAAAGAACAAATTAGAAATTCAATTAGCATTGAGAAACCAAGCCGCATGACAAGAAAGAACAAATGTGAGATTTTTCCTAACTCTATAGCCTCTAGGGATAAATACAGACTTCTCCGTACCAATTCCTCAGTCTCTACTAAGCTTATCCGTGAACTGTGAGACCCATGTAACCTAGATCTCAGATACCAACTTGTCACGATCCGGATTTCCCTCCCGCGGGAGTCGTGATAGCGCCTACTATTAGGATCTAGGAAAGCCAAAACTTAACTACTCATTCTTTTAACAAACATGAGTGATAACATGAAATCAACGGAACTTTAATTAATTAATCGGAAGGTAACGATAAAATATCTAGAATCAACATTTGTTATAACTTCTAAAAGCTCAAATTCCCAAAGTATGGTGTCATGGTGTCATAAACTATCTAAGATTTACTATATACAAGGTCTGAAAAATAACAGTGCACCGTTTCTAAATAAAAGAGAAGGAAATAGGAAATAGAGATAGAGGGAGACGCCAGGGCCTACAGACGCATGTAGCTTTACCTTGGGTCTTCGAGTGGACTGAAGGAAGCCCTCCAACTACTGTCCGAAATCTGCTTCGGGATCTGCACATAGTACAGAGTGTAGTATCAGCATAACCGACCCCATGTATTGGTAAGTGTCCAGCCTAACCTCGGCGAAGTAGTGACGAGGCTAGGACCAAAATACCAAATAAACTTGTGCAGTTTAAATATATATAGCAAAAAAGAAAATACAGAAATAGCCAGTCAATGTGGGAAAGGGGAAACATGTTGTAGGAGAGATAATTGTTCTGAATAGCAAGGCATCAAGTAAGGAAAGAAACTACATAACTCGGATAATAATTAGGAATCAGGAATCAATAAATGCACAGCATCATCCTTCGTACTTTTACTCTCGTCCTTACCCAATCAAATGTATAATATAAATGTTCACGACATCACCTTTCGTGCTTTTACTCTTTTTCAACACCAAACAATCAATAGAATCGGCACGGAATGATACATCGTGCGGCATAGTATCACCCTTCGTGCTTTATGATCTTTCCTCACAATCATACATGGCATCACCCTTCGTGCTTTATACTATTTCCTCCCAAAACAACAATGTGTGACATCACCCTTCGTTCTTTATCACTCTACCTCACCTAAACAACATTCTAAATAATGGGGCGAGGAAATAAGCAAGATTATAATAGGAATCCCAGCAAGGGAGCAACAATTAAACAATTAAATCTCGGCAAGGGAACAACATCAACAATACAACATCCCGACAAGGGAGATAACCAAATAATCAATAATATCCCGGCAAGAGAACCATTTAATAACTCTTTCTCTTTTCACTTTTACTTCACAACTTGCTATACCACATGAGCCAATGCTCCAAAGGGTTCAATCATCTCACTTACTTTCACAAATTTGTAATATAACTTGAGTCGTTACTCCTCGATGTTTAAAAGTCACAATTACTTCCTTACCTTTTTACAACAAATAGAAATCACTTCTAAAGCATAGATTATTCAACGAAATCATGAAAATCACATTTTAAGACTCACGGTCATGCTAGACACCAACGTATAGATACTAGTCACCATGCCTATGTGTCATACTCAACGATAATCATGTAGCAAATAGGGCTCGACTCCTAATTCCTCAAGCTAAGGTTAGACCAAACACTTACCTCGAACTTCCACGGCCAACTCAAGCCTCAATCACCGCTTTTCCTTTCATATTCGGCTCCAATCCAATATAATATATACATAATCGACTTAATAACATCAATAAATGCTAAACAATTCAATTCCATTATTTTTTATAGCTTTCCAATCATTCTTCCCAAAAATCCAAAAATCGACCCCGGGCCTGCTTGGTCAAAACATGAGGTTCAGACCAAAATCAAATCACCCATTCACCCACGAGCCCAAATATATAATTATGTCCAGAATTCTACACCAAAATGAGGTCTAAATCACAATTAATCAAAAAGCTCTAGTTCTACCCAAATCCCTAATTTTTTACTCTTATTCATATGATTTAGGCCTAGAAATCTAATTGGTGTTAATGGAAAATGAAGGAAATGAGTTAAAGATTACTTACCCAAGAGATTATGTTGAAGAATAACTTCAAAAATCGCCTAAGAGTTTTGGAGAAGAAAGGATTTGTGAAATTTTTATAAAATCCCGTAAGTGTTCTGTTTGTTTCTTTTTAAAAATCACTTGGCGAAAATGCCATTCGCGATCGCGACAGGCTCATCGCGATCGGGATGAGTCAGGCATGCCAGGCCTTCACGTTCATGTGAAAAGGATTGCATTCCCAGAGCTTTGGCTCCTCAAGCCTACACGTTCACGTACCGGTGGTCGCGTTCGCGATGAACAACAAGTGACCCCTCCCTTCAACCTTATGCATTTGTTAGTGGAGGGACGCATTCACGAAGGGTCCCCTACTCAGCTTCGCGTTTGTGTCTCAACTTTCGCATTCACGAAGAAGAAAATGGGATCCTGGGATTTTTGCCTTACGCGTTCGCGAGTGGGTCCACGCGAACGCAAAAGGTAAAATCCCTGGGCACTAATAGTAGAAATCTGCAACTTTTTCTCAAGTTCAAAACTTCCCAAAACACGTCCGAAACACTCCCAAGCCCTCGAGGCTCCTAAACAATCACATGTACTAACTCAACAACATCATACACAGTTATAAGTGCAATTAAATCGCCAAAATAACCACAATAACAATGAATAAAACCTCAAAATCAATAACTTTTCTCAAATTTCATCAAGTATCAATTTTAGCAATTTAGGTCCGAATCTCGTCAACCAACATCCGTTTTTAACCAAATTTTAGAGAAACATCCTAAATCATATATAAGACCAATACCGAACGCCGGAACCAAAATATGAGTCCGATACCAACACGTTCTAATCAAATTTCATTTCAAATTTCTTTAAACAATTTCAGAAAACAATTTCCTTTAAATATTCATTTCTTGGGCTCGAACCCTCGGAATTCGATTCCCGGCAGACGCCCAATTCCTATATTTTCCTACAGACCCTCCGGGACCGTCACATCACGGGTCCGGATCCGTTTAACCAAAACATTGGCCAAAGTCAAATTAACTCATTTTATAACCAAATTTAATAATTTTTCATAGATTGTCATATTTAAGCTTTACGGCTACGCGCGCGGACTATGCACACAATTCGAGGGACTCCAAATGAGGTTTTCAAGGCCTCGAAAACATAAAATTTGATTTAAAACAAGTGATGACCGTTTGGGTCATCACACATATCCCACAATACGAAGAAAATCAAAAAGAAGAAAAACACATGGGTTGCCTTGCAAGAAGCGCCAGATTTAACATAACGGCACGACACAGGTAACTATCAATCACTTGAGATGGATCATTTCCACCACATGGCTGTCATCAAACTTGCCAATATAGTGCTTCACTCTGTTCCCATTAACTCTAAACATTTCACCATTTTTGTTTTTCAAATCAAGAGCACCAAACTGAGTCACAAGCACCACCACAAAAGGTCCACTCCATTTTGACTTGTGCTTTCCCGAGAATAGCCGTAACTAGGAGTAGAATAAGAGAACCAAGTAACCTTCCTTTAATTCCTTGGTACGAGCATACCTACTTCATCTTGTCCTTATACAAGGATGAGTTAGAATAGGCATGAAATCGGAACTCATCAAGCTCGTTGAGTTACTCCACCCGGAGATTTGCTGCAATATCCCATTCAAGATTTAACTTTCTCAAAACCCACATGGCCTTGTGCTCTAACTCAACCGGGAGATGGAAAGATTTCCTGAACACCAACCGGTACGAAGACATACCAATCAGAAAGCAGTCATGTAAACCCATAATGCATCATCCAATTTCTTTCACCAGTCAGTCCTATTTACATTAACCGACTTTGATAATATGCTCTTAATCTCCCTGTTGGAGACCTCAACTTTTCCACAATCATGAGGATGATAAGGGGTTGAAACCTTGTGATTGACACCATACATTGCAAGTGATGTGTCAAATGCCTTATTGCAGAAATGAGAACCCCCATCACTGATGATTGCTTTGGGAGTGCAAAACCGAGTCAAGATATTCTTCTTCAGAAAAGTCACCACACTCCGAGCATCATTGTTGGGTAAATCCACGGCCTCAACCCATTTAAAAACATAATCAATGACCACCAGAATGTATGTGTTGCCACATGAAGTCACAAAAGGTCCCGTGAAGTCAATGCCCTAGACATCAAATATGTCAACCTCAAGAATAGTGGTTAGAGGCATTTCATCCTTCTTTGAAATTCCACCTACTCTCTGACACTCATCACATCTCTTCACAAGCTCACCCACATCCTTGTGCAATGTAGGCCAACAAAAACAACAGGTAAGCACCTTTAAAGATGTCCTCGCCCCAACATGGTGACCACTGTAGGGAGAGGAATAACAAGCATCAAGAATACTCATTTGCTCCTCTTCCGGAACACATATATGGATCACACCATCATTACAGATTTTGAACAATTAAGGCTCATCGAAGTAGTATTCCAAACTATCTCCTTTAAGCTTCTTTCTTTGGTTAGAAGAGAGATCACATGAAACAATACCGGTCACAAGAATGTTGGTAACATCTGCGAACCAAGGCATGCTATTCAACGATATGGATAGGAGTTGCTCATCAGGGAATGAATCATTAATTTCAAGGCCATCAATGGGCCTACCCTCCTCCTTAGAGCGGGACGAGTGGTCTGCCACTTGGTTTTCACTCCCTTTTCGATCAATAATCTCAAGGTAAAACTCTTGAAGCAACAGAACCCATCTCATCAACTGAGCTTTGGATTCCTTCTTTGTCATCAATTAACGGAGTTCTACATGGCCAATATTAACTATCACCTTGGCCCCCATGAGATAGGGCCTAAATTTTTCCATTGCGAACACAATTCCTAACAACTCTTTTTCCATCACCGTGTAATTCACTTGAACATCATTCTTTGTTTTGTTTGCATAATACACCAGGTGAAACATCTTGTTTACCCTTTGACCCAAGATCGCTCATACTGCAACATCAATTGCATCACACACGAGCTCAAAATAAGCTCCAATTGGGTGCGATTATAATAAGCGCGATTGTCAATTTGTACTTGAGAAGTTCAAAATCTTTCACGCACTCATCATTAAACACGAACTTTGCATCCTTTTCTAATAATTTTCACAAAGGATTCACAACCTTAGAAAAGTTTTTGACGAATCTTCAGTAGAACCCTGCATGCCCAAAAAAATTCCTAACCCCCTTGACTGAAGTAGGAGGAGGAATCTTTGAAATCACTTCAATCATAGCCTTGTCCTATTCCATTCTTTGAGATCTAATGGCCAAGGACATTTCCCTCCTCGACCATAAAGTGGCATTTTTCCCAATTAAGCACAAGATTTGTCTCTTCACACTGGGCTAAGACCTTGTCAAGATTCTTTAAACACTCATCAAATGAGTCACCCACAACACTGAAATCATCCATGAACACTTCCAAGAAATCCTCCACCATGTCCGTAAATATAGCCATCATACACCGCTAGAAGGTAGCCGGTGCATTACACAAACCGAATGGCATCTGTGAAAATGCAAAGGTCTCGTACGGGCATGTGAAGGTGGTTTTCTCTTGATCTTCCAGAGCAATCGAAATCTTGTTGTAACCTGAGCAGCCATCCAAAAAACAATAGAAGGAACACCCATCAAGTTTATCTAGAATTTGGTCAAGAAAAGGTAATGGAAAATGATCTTTACAGGTCAGTTTATTTAGCTTGCGGTAGGCCATGCACACCCTCCATCTGGTGACAGTCCTAGTGGGAATCAACTCATTTTGCTCATTGGTAACCATAGTCATACCACCTTTCTTCGGCACACATTGCACCATTGAACTATCGGAGATGGGGTATACAACCCCTGCATCAAGCCACTTGATCACCTACTTTTTTACAACCTCTTACATAGCCTTGTTCAACCTCCTTTGATGTTCCACGGAGCGCTTGGCACCATCATCAAGTATAATCTTGTGCATGAAAAATGCATGCCTTAATCCCCGAATATCAGCTAGAGTCCATCCAATTGCGCTCTTTCTTCTTTGGAGCGCCTCCAGTGTGGCATCTACATGCATGTTAGTAAGACAAGAAGAAAGGATAACAGGTAAAGTTGAACTAAGGCCCAAAAATTCAGGTGTGAAGTGTCACGACCCAAATTCCATACCCGATCGTGATGGCGCCTCTCGTGAAGACAAGGCCAGCCAACAACCCCAAATCATCTCTTTAACAGCTATCAAATATAAATGAATAGAAAATATAACTCATTGGCATTAAAAACTATTAATTTTATCCCAATACAACCCGACCGGGGTGTCACAAGTCATGAGCATCTAAAGGAGTCCAAATACCTTTACAAGACTAGTAGTGTACAATAAGGAATTTTTATAGTAAAAAAAAGTAGAAAATCCGGTGCCGCGGAAACTGGCGGTCACCGGGCTCAGCTATAGTAGCAAATCTCCAATCAGCTCAAACCCGCTACTGGGTCACCAATACCTACATCTGCACACGAGGTGCAGGGAGTAAAGTGAGAACTCCAACTTAGTGAGTAATAAAAGTAAATAATAGCTGAGCAGAAAGAAATCACGTAAGAACACTTCATCATGCTATATAAGACAGTACAACCCTTTTTCGAAAACAGTAATTCCATGAAAACCCTTTATAAAGTATCTAGCTCAGTTTTAAATCTCTTTTGAAAATGAATACTTTCAATAGTTGCGAAAATGATTAATTTCAAATAATCAGGAATAATAAAAAGCTTACCCCTCGGGCTCAATATCAAGTTCACAATACAGTATCAGCCCCACAGGCTCACTCCCAACTCACCACACACAAACAACGGCCTCTCGGGCCCACTCCCAACTCACCACACACAAACACGGCCCCTCGGGCCCACTCCCAACTCACCTCACACAAACACGGCCCCTCGGGCCCACTCTCAACTCACCTGGGTACCCTGCGCTCACTGGGGGTGTGTACAGACTCCGGAGGGGCTCCTACAGCCCAAGCGCTATATCATAAGGTCTTAGAGAGTTCACACATCACACACAAGGCCTGAGAGCCTCATCACATAAAACTCGAGGCCTGAAAGCCTCCTCACATCACTCAATATATCCTCACAGATGGCCCTCGGCCTCAACCAGTCCAGAAATAATCACAAGCCTCTTGGGCTTCAGTAAATCAGTAGTGCTCAGCTCAATAACATTATAAATATCATAAAAACTCGAGTTGTGTATAAATGTAGCTGAGTTTACAAAATAATATAATTTCATTGGACTGGCTTCAATTAATATTTCAATTCGTGAGGAAAATAGTGAAGTAATTCACAAAATATTTCAAATACTTGGCACGAAGCCCAAATATAGCGATAAGCCCAAATATAACGAAAAACATGTAGTTTCAGTCAAATACGCGGTAAAATCAACAGCCGGAACGGACCAATTCACAATCCCTAACGGTGCTCTACCCCACGCTCATATCCAGCGTGCAAGTCACCTCAATACAGCACTATGATGTGCAAATCTGTGGTTTCAAACCCTCAGGATATCATTTACAAGTATTACTCACCTCGAACCGGTGAAATTTCTAGCTCGCGACGCCTTTTCCCCTCAAATCGGACTCCACGCGGGTCGAACCTAGCCAAAACCACAACGAATACATTACAATAGGCTAAGGGAATATAACCCAATTGAAAAGACTCGAAAAATATCAAAATTTACGTAATTCGCAAAACCCGAGCCCGGGGCCCACGTCACGAAAAATTTTGAAATTCACATTTACGGAATCCTCGTCTCGCCACGAGTCCGTACATACAAAATTCACAAAAATCGGAGTTCATTTGACCCCTTAAATCACCATTTCTATCCAAGAGGGTTTTCTACCCTTTTCAACAACAATTCTCAAATTAAACACCAAAACATGCAATAGATTCGAGTTATACCACCAAAATTGAGTTAAGAACACTTACCCCGTTGTTATCTCCAAAAATCCCTCGAAAAATCGCCCTATCCGGGCTCCAAATCGTCAAAAATGGCAAAATATTTTCGGACCTCAAGTATATTCTGCTCGGCACTGTTCACGGGGCACTGTTCACGTATACTGTACATGGCACTGTTCACGCATACTATACATGGGTACTGTACACATCTACTATTCACGGGTACTGTTCACAGCACTGTTTATTGCAGCAGCTTTTTCTCTAAATTGCAGCACAACCATTTTTTACTAAAATGGCTCTAACTCCATCATACGGATTCAGAATTAGACGATTCTTGTTCCTATGGCTCCGTAATTTTGATACGGATCTAGTGGTTCAAACAAAACTGAATTTGGAGCTCATTTGCTCAGTTCAATACGAATTTCGCTCGTTAAACAATTAACTCACATATCGCGTCAAAAACCCAATCGCGACTTGATGAAATTAAACCAAAATTTCCAGATCAGTCCTATAATTCATGATTTAAATTCTCGAAGTCTCGAAATCAAATTTGGATCTCTAGAACTAAAAATAGACCTTTGGATCATTACATTTATGCTCAAAACGGCAAAATCTTCCAAAAATGACCCGTTGGGCATCCGAAACACACCCGAGACCCCCGAGACCTCAACCAAATATACAGACATGATCTATTACCTCATTCCAACTTGCTCGAATCATAAAATCACTATCCTTAACATCAAAATCGTCTGTTTTTAGCAAATTCAAGCTTAAGTTTAACTATAACTTTCAAAATTCTTATTTGATCAAAAACCCGACCAAACGATCTCCGAATGATCTAAAAATTTGCGGACATATCCAAAATTGCCTAGCTAAGATATCCAAACCATAAGATTTGCATTTAGAGTCCGATATCAAAATTTCCACTTTTGGTCAAACTTTCTCAAAAACCTTCAATTTTCTATCTTTAGCCAAACGGCTCCAAAATAACATACGGACCTCCGAATTCACTTCCGATCGCGCTCCCAAATCCAGAATCACCATACGGAGCTACTACCAGTATCGGAATCCCAAACGGACATCAATAACACTAAAATGCATTTTAAGCCAAACTGGTGCAATTTCTTCTAAAATGCTATCTTCCATAATAGGCGCCAAAATGCTCTCGGGTTATCCAAAACCCGATCCGGGCATACGCCCAAGTCCGAAATCATTATACGAACCTGCTGGAACCTTCAGATCCCAATTCCGAGGTCGTTTACTCAAAATTCCAATCCTAGTTCATTTCTTCAATTTTAAGCTTCGGAAATGAGAATTTTCATTTAAATTTGACTCCAAACTTCTTGAATTTTAATTCTGACCATACACACAAGTCAATATACCTGAGATGAAGCTGCTCATGGCCTCAAACTGCTGAATGACGCACCGGAGCTCAAAACGACCGGTTGGGTCGTTACAATCTCCCCCACTTAAACATACGTTCGTCCTCGAACGTGCTGAGAACTACACTGAAGTAGTCTGAAATCACTTGTTTAACACCTCATGCAACTTCCTGTGCTTCCACAACTCAGTTGAGCACATTAGCTCGATAACTCTATAGATATACTCCTTTATTCGAGTAAATAAGCCATTAGACCCAATTCCAACATCCGGAATTTCCTGCCAAGCATGTTTCCATCATACGACCACCATATCAATCTTCACACGCTGTACCCAAACATGACTGCATAACTTTGCTGAATTCACACTTTGCATCACTTTACTCATGGGACCACAATAATATTCTTTAAACATAATAGTTGAAATTCCACAAATCTGATGCTCTCATTGCATCTCATGACCTACATAGTTCTTGCTCTAGCTTTTACAACACCGATACGACGGAAGAGATGTGCCAGAATTCATATTTAGCTGCCAAGTCAACAAATCATTCAGTCTATACTTTTGACAAGAACCATTACCTCATTCTGAACCAAACAATGGTCTTAGCCCCTTAATTTATTTCATACGCTCAGATTACACTGATCTCGAATTCAATGATCTCGCCTCACCCATTACGAACTGTCCAGGCATTAAGCCACCTCATACATAATCAAAAGCCGCATATGATGCCCCAATATGCCAATAGGGTACTAATTCGAACGCGACACAAAAAGAGAAAATGAACTCTGGAAGGAATTACCAATCCCTCGCACTAATATAGGCTTTCCTTAGAAAACAGAAAGCAAGGCATGCAAAATAGCATATATAAAACTATACTCAACATCAAACTGTTGCGGCGTGCAACCCGATCCAGATAACATACCCGTGGCGGCGTGCCACCCGATCCACACATAGATCTCACATAAGGAGATACACATCGAGCCAAATTTGCTCATTACAACAAAATACCGAGTATCGGTCATAAGCATGCTAGGTGCATGATAATATCTCTGAGAGACATATAGCGTTATAAGCTACAAAACTCAAGCACAACTGAGGTGCGATGTATAATCTGAATTTCAAGAGCCAAAATGCTCATATAACGTCATTCCTACGCGGGTTCTCAACATATAGCAATTTCTCAAGTCGTCTCACCACGCACACGGCGTAATGCATCACAGCGCGAAATATCTGACAATGAAACATCAACATAACTACTCCTCCATGAGGACCGCATTACTAAAATGAACACATCTGGCCTGATATAGAGCCATTATTCACATTAAATCTATCCATCGACTTCAAGCCGATTCTGTTCACACTGAACTAGTCTGATAACCTTTCAAAGGTCCATAATAACTTCCAGTTTCTTCATAAAACACAAGAACAACCATCACAATCGGAGTAATCCTCCCCAGTTCACAACCCAATATGCCAAGTGCCCTCCGGGCATGAATCTTTAATTTAACGACATCATCACAAACTTCATACTTGGTTTAAATTTCTAATTAATCAAGTGACTACATGCCACACTTATACAATCTTCCTGTGGGAAAAGCAACTCCCACCCTCTTCCGAAATAGTAAACTGGTTCGCACATTCAAACCACCGGCTGCACCTCACGTGCCGATATAAAATAGACGCGATTTCCATCACAACTCTGGAACCGCCGATGGACTAATACTTTGTCATATAAAATATTTCATTTTAACTCACTTCAGGAGAACTATAGCAACATGTATGCGAATTCTCATAACCATCGAATATGCAAATCTGTAAATTAGTGGTCTAAGCCACCATAACACTTTCTGGGATCTGCCTACTCATAATAGGCCCTAACAAAAGAATACTTTAGAATAACATCAATCACTGTGGCTGACAAGCCTCACATGCACTGCCACAATCCCATGCATAACTCGATTACGCTGAACGAACCGATCACTGACACCAGTATGCCAACTCAACTATTGCTAATCAATCTACTTCCTTCCAATTTATCCTTGATTGCCTTAGAATTAATAATATCTCCCTTTAACACCTAACTTATTTCAACCGCACTCACCCTGAGTGACCTTAAATCACAAGACCATGTTGTCTCAAATACCATGACCATTTCATGTCTCTCTAATGCTACACCGCAAGTCAAAACATCATAGAACATTTTGTGCCTTTCTTCTTAAGCTGTTTCAAAAGCTCGACTCTTAACCGTACTTATAGACTCAAAATCATTAGGTGTCACACCTCTTTTCGTCGCTACCACACCCCGCGAAGGGCGTGGTAAAATGGAGTTTTTCCAATTAAAGGACAATCGAAATGGGATTATTTTTATTTAATTTAGAGTCGCCACTCGGGAGATTAATGGTGTCCCAAGTCACTGGTTGTATCCCGAATCGAGGAAATTATTGACTCTGTTTTGCAGTCCGCGAACCAGAAATCCGGATAAGGAATTCTGTTAACCCGGGAGAAGGTGTTAGGCATTCCCGAGTTCCGTGGTTCTAGCACGGTCGCTCAACTGTCATATTTGGCTCATTTATCTTATTTTTATAACATGCTTTAGCTTATGTACAAATTTTAACTTTAACCGCTTTTAATATTATTATTATTATTTTAACAAAAGACTTGCAACGCCGTGAAAACGTATTTCGGACCACACCATACCCGTACGCCTGTGGCCTTTAACACATTTTGACTTCATTGAGATTTGGATTTGGGTCACATAAACGTACACCCGAGTTTAGGGAGATAACTTATTAAAAGCGCGCCTGAAGCGACTAGCGCATCGTTATTTTTGAGAAGGCCGTAAAATTAGCTAAACGGCACGTCCCGGAATTTAAGTATTTAAATTAACCACCTACTGAGGGCCCCGCAATTTTTATGTTATTTGGCGAGGCTCATCTCACTATTGTTTAAAAGCTAATAAATTGCTTTTAGTATTTATTATTTTAAAGCGAATTTGCAACGTCATGGAAATGTATCTCGGACCACACCGCACTAGTACGCCTGTGGTCTTTAACACATTTCGATTTCGTTGAGATTTAGATTTGGGTCACATAAATGTGCTCCCTGGTTTAAGAATGTAATATTTATTATTCGCGCCCTAAGCTTCTACGCATTCATTAACTTTGGGGAAAACCGCGATATTTGCTAAACGGTTTTTTCCAAGTCTAATTATTTATAAGCTATTATCGAGGGCCCCGCATTTAGGTGTTTAATGCGG
>MU677180.1:6558-51324 GCA_026770625.1 Nicotiana glauca | reverse complement strand
TCTTTGGGAGGTTGTTCAGTATTGTGGACTTTTCATATTATTTCTATCTTTCAGTTATTCTTCTAGTTTAAATGTTGTTAATGATTTTCAAACAAATGGTTCTGAGCTTTATGCTCGGGTTGAGAGTGAAATTGATCGGGCTTGCCTAGCAGTTGTGTTGGGCGCCATCACGATCGGGGTTGGGCTCGTGACATAACAATGACACTGTATGATATAAATTGGTCAGGTAACTATGACCGACCGGTCAAGTAACATTGATTGACCAGGAATAATTGTTGCCACGAGATGACTTGATATTGCGCTTGGATTGTAGGAGCCCCTCCGAAGTCTGTACACACCCTAGTGAGCGCCGTCGATGATAAATAAATATGGATGGCTCGGGCTGCACGCCGCAGTGGGTACTGAAATGTACCATCATATACATTGCATTGCATTCATGCATTGGTTCCTATTTGTACTGTGTGTCATGACATTTAGCACTCCCATTTCATTGGCATCCATGCTACATCTTGCACTATTTACCAGATACCCCGATGTTAATTATTAGTAGAGTGCTTTGCCCGAGGGGCTAACTTATGTACTGATTTGCACTATCTGTCTTCGCATTCATTTGTTTAACTGTTGAAAAGAATATTTTCAAGAAACGTTTTAACTGAGCCCAGAGGATTTCAAAAGGTTTTTCACAGTTTTCACTGATTTTCTCAATTGAGGGGTTTTCTCTGCTTCTATACAGCATGACGTTTTACGTGATTTCTTACCACTCAATTGTTATTTAATTTTATTACTCACTTAGTTGGAGTACTCACGTTACTCCCTACAACTCGTGTGCAGATGCAGGTAATTGTTCACCCGGTAGCGGGTTTTGAGCCGATTGGAGATCTTGCTATCGTAGCTGTGCCAGGTGACCGTCAGCGTTTGCGACACCATATTTCTTCCGTTGATGTTAAATTCCAATATGTATATTACTGGTCTTGTAATAGAGTTAGGATTCTTTAGATGCTCGTGACTTGTGACACCCCGATTTCGGGCTGAGTCGGGATGGTTTCCCTATTTTATCACATTTATTCCGCAGTTATGACTATATTATCCATGTTTTAGACTTATTCATGCTAAGTAACTGTTAAAAGAGGTATTGATGTTCTGTTGGCTGGTCTTATCTTCACGAGAGATGACATCACGACCAGGTTCGGGAATTGGATCGTGACACTATCTATATGAAAAGGGAA
This sequence comes from Nicotiana glauca, assembly GCA_026770625.1. NCBI lineage: Eukaryota > Viridiplantae > Streptophyta > Magnoliopsida > Solanales > Solanaceae > Nicotiana > Nicotiana glauca. Next base: position 50,098 of record MU677180.1, on the reverse strand, counting down.
TTAGGAACTAGGTGCCATCCATGTAGCATAAATCATGTTCTTTTTTAAAAAGAAGAATAATGACTAAATTAAAACAAGAAGCTTGAAATTGTAAGTTGGATATAAATGTGTTTAGGTGTTCCTTTTAATTTTTAGAAATTATATTTATAGTCAATAACAGACAATCTAAAAGCTATTGTGATTTTATTAGGATTGACCACTATGATGTAAAATAAATATTCTGCAGAAGTATTGTTGCGCAAGAAAGGATTTTGTTAATGTTTAGATATTATACCTATAAGATTGAAATTTATTCTTAGCAACAAAAAAATATAGGTTATTATGTTTCACTATGAAGTATTGATGCGAGCTTATATATTCACGTTTAAAGACACCGATTGTTGACTTTTAACTTCATAACTTATATATTATATATATATTTATAAAAATCGCAGCTTCTAAATATTTGTTTGAAGAGAGTAAATATACTTTATACTTATCATGATGCTTGCAATCTTTAGGAAAAATATTCTATTCAACCAACGCAATTGGAGTTCATGATCATAAGTCTAGCTTTCAACTTTATACAATTAAGTGTTAAAATGAACGATGAATTTTTTTGTTAGTGCTGTAACTTTAAAACCTATGTTAGAAGGATATGAAATTTATGCTAGAAGAAAAGTGATGAAAATATATTTTGACTTATCTGAGCTCTAAAAGTTTTGCTCCTATTAAAATCGATGTGTTTATATATGAATCACATTCATTTTGCTAAGCCAAAAGTTTAAGCTTTAATAGTGTTCAATTGTAATAGTAAATGCAGTACTTTGAAGCTTTGAATAATTTTGGAAAATATGACAAATGAGGCAAAAAACTTTTTATTTTTCTAACCTTTTTTCTATACTTACTTTTAGTGGCTTAAAATTTTCATATTTTAGAGAAAGTGCTTTTATTGAGGATGACGAAAAATAGTCGGTAGGGGTAAAACTTATTTTTCTTTAAAAAAGTAGTTCGGAGTATTTTTTTTAGTAGTTATAATTTTTTTTGTAGGTTACATTATTTTATACATATTTTCTCTACTGACTATTTCTCATTGTGTGGTATTAGTAGTACTTGATGCTATTCTATTGAGAGATTGTCATTGGGTGAGACTAGCATGATAAGTTCGAATGCAATAAGAGGACGATGGAGGTGAGCTACTGTTTTATTGATTCTCTCAAGACTTGGTCGATGATTTGTCCTCAAGAAAATCGAGAAATTATGCAATTTATTTTTGTTGATTATTACTTAATTTCTTAAGAAAATGGGAGTACCCTATTTTGGATCTCAAGCATACTTTCAAGGATGATTTTTTCAAGCTATTTTTTCGGTCCTCATATGTGTCATTGCACAGGTTCTATTTACTACATGCGAGACTACTTTGAAGGATGGAAAGTAATCAAGATTAAAGATACTATGCGGTTTGTGTTGGAGATGCTTAAAATAGAATTTTGTTCAAGTTGGGACACCTTGATGTTCGTTTGGGACTTGAACTGAAATTAAATTTAAACCAAAAGTGATGTCCTTTTTTGTCGTTGCCCCTTTTAAGTCATGTATCTTTCGTGCTTGACGACCTATTTTAACCTTTTAAGGCATTAGTAAGGTTGAGCTGCTTTTCGATTGAGACCCTTTATGGAAAACATAGGAATGTTTTTTATTTATTTATTAATTATTTATTTATATTTATTTTCTTTTAAATTTGACACAAGTTTTATCCTTGACCTTTGCATGAGTACATAAGATGAAAGTTCATCTATTTATTTTTTTATTTAATTTTTTTGAATGCGGTCGGTAAATTTAGTCTATAATATACGTCGGTTTTTACTATCTCTCACCGCACTATTTTTATTTGCAATGATACGCGCATCGCGCGGGTACGTATACTAGTTATATAGAAAAGAGAAGAAGAGGTCGACCAAGAGTAGCATGGTTATTTCAAATAAATTATTGTACTATTTGTTTGTATACTAGGCTCAAAAGCTTGGTTGTGTGTTCTTAGTGATAACAAAACTTAAACTAAGGTAAGCTTTTGAATTCTTTAGGTGGACCCCACTTCCCATTTAACCTTCATTGTCTTCTTTAAATGTACTACTTGATTATTATTATTATTAATAGTTTTTCAATAAGTACTTTTAACTAAAAATATTATCTTTTTGGTAATTTCATACTTCAAGCGTTCATTTGATTAAAAATATGGTAACATACACTATATATTATTGGGATTAAAAGTTTGGTGAATAGGAAATGGAGGGACGAACCTAGAGGGAAAATGAGTCTCTTTTGCTTTGGAAAGAGCAAGTGTGTCTTATTGGTGGTGGAAAGAAAAATAAATGTGCTTATATTGAGAAAGTACTTCTCTTGGTGTTAAATGGATTGGAAAGAAAGTAAGCCTCGCGCCGTCGTCATCATCGCTCGCTCGACTTGGCAAAATTTCTTTTAATTATTTAATTAATTAATTAATTAACGAAAATTTAATCCGGAATAACCCAGGACACGCAACAGGACCCGGTCTGATTCTTTTCAGGATTATTTTAAATCCTTTTTTCTAGAATATTTCAAACGGGAAATGTTCCCAGCTGTTGCAATAGCCATGGTTGTTTTTGAAAGGTTGCAAACCTTTTCAGAAACAGTGCTAGAAAATGGTTATAAATATGCCTTCATCCCAGAATCTTCTTTACGAAATTTTCTGATCTTCTTCTTCTGCACAAGAGTTTTCACTCTGTTTTACAACCATTTAGTGGTCTGAAGTTCATCATATTGGTACCAATACATAGCACCTCGGTTACTTGAGGAAAATAATTTCCTTAAGGACGCCATGTGCATTCAGTGGGGTCGATTATTTCGAAATTATTTTTTAGATATTATTTCGACATTCTGTTAATGCTAACTTTCTGTTTCTATTTTCTGTATCAGAATGATTACTGTTTCATTATCATTATAATAATACAGATTGGCTAACAATCTTAAGAAAATTACATTAAATTATAATCTATATTCTATTTTTGTAGATTAAAACATGTGTAATTTTCTGCTCCTTCTGAATTTTTCTCTTCTGATTTGAAGATATAAAAACTTCATCGGAGTATTAAAATTCATAAACGATTTGAAGAACATAAAAACTTTATCGTTTTTTGTGAACAATACATAAAAATTTTGGTTTTTATTTATTAAACATACTGTTTATCATTAATTACAGTACTGTTTACTGTACTATATTTTCCATTACTCTTCTATGGTTGACAATGAGAAATGAAAACTGATAATGGAAATCCTTATGCGACTGTTGCGGTAACTATGATAGCCTCGTCAAGCCGAACTAATGTTCCACCGACTGAGAAACCAGGAAAATTTTCTGGAGCTAGCTTCAAAGGACGGTAGCAAAGGGTGTTTTTCTAGCTAACCATGCTTGGTATGCAGAAGTTCACTAGTGAAGACCTTATAGTGCTTGCCGCTGACATGCTGGACAATGAGAAGTTTATGATTGTTGAGGCATGGAAACAGGCAGACTTTCTTTGCAAAGGCTACATCCTAAGTGCTTTGGAGGATGACTTGTACAATTTCTACAGCGCTATAAAAACTTTGAAAGAATTATAGGACGCACTTGAGAAGAAGTACAAGACTGAAGATGCATGATCGAAAAAGTTTGTGGTTGCCAAGTTTCTAGACTATAATATGATACACAACAAAACTGTTGAAACCTAAGTCAAGAGCTTCAACATATTTTTCATGACCTTATTGTTGAAGGTATTGTAGTGAATGAAGCATTTCAAGTGGCTGCAATGATTGAAAAATTACCTCCTTCGAGGAGAGATTTCAAAAACTATCTTAAGCACAAGCACAAAGAAATAAAGTACGAAGACCTGGCCCGAGCCAGTCACGGCCGACCTGGCCCGAGCTAGTCACAGCCTCCATGTCCCCCTAGAGCTTGTTTTGATTGTGGCGACACACGCCATATGGTGAGAGAGTACCCCCGACTTAGGAGGGGTGCATCTCCACAGACTTCTCAGCCACAGCGTACTCCGCAGAGTTCCCAGGCTATGATTATAGCACCATTTGCTACCCCACCTGCCCAGCCAGCTAGAGGTGGAGATCGTAGAGCTAGAGGTCGCATTAGAGGGGAAGGCCAAGCCAAATATTATGCTCTTCCTGCCCGTACTGAGGCTGTTGCCTCCGATTCTATCATCATAAGTATTGTCCTGGTTTATCATAGAGATGCATCGATTCTATTTGATCCAGGCTCCACTTATTCTTATGTGTCCTCTTATTTTTCCCCCTATTTGGGCGTATCTCAGGATTCTTTGAGTTCCCTAATTTATGTTTCTACTCCTATGGGAAATTCTCTTGTTATGGACCGCGTTTATTGGTCGTGTTTTATTTCCCTTAGTGGTTTTGAAACCATAGACGATTTATTATTTCTCATCCTAGTTGATTTTGATGTTATCATGGGCATGGACAGGTTATCGCCCTATTATGCTATTCTTTATTGTCATGCCAAAACTGTGACGCTGGCTATGCTAGGTGTACCGTGAGTAGAGTGGAGGGGTAATTTATATCACACTCCCAGTAAAGTTATTGCATTCCTTACGACTTAGCAAATGGTTGAGAAGGGGTGTGAAGCATATCTAGCTTATTTGAGGGATGTCGGTATTGATACCTCTATATTTGATTTAGTCCCAGTAGTACAGGCTTTCTCTAATTTATTTCTAGCTGATCTTTCGAGCATGCCATTCGATAGAAATATTGATTTCGCTATTGATTTGTTGTCGGGCACTCAACCCATTTCCATTCTTCCTTACTATATGGCTCCTCCTAAGTTGAAGGAGTAGTTAGAGGAATCTCTTGATAACGGTTTTATTCGGCCCAATGTATCACCTTGAGGTGCTCCTGTCTTGTTTGTGAATAAAAAGGATGGCTTTATGATTATGTGCATTGATTATCATCAGTTGAACAAAGTTACAGTGAAGAACTGGTATCCTTTGCCTTATATCAATGATCTGTTTGACTAGTTACAGGGTGCACGAGTGTTTTATATGATTGGCATGTGTTCGGGATATCATTAGTTAAAGATTCAGGAGCCATCTAACCCGAAGACTGCCTTCAGGACTCAGTATGTTTATTATGAGTTCCATGTTATATCATTTGGGCTGACCACCACCCCACCAGCCTTCATGCTTTTGATGCAGAGTGTATTCCGGTCATATCTTTACTCGTTCGTTATTGTCTTTATTGATTAAATTCTGGTATACACCCGGATTTGGAAAGATCACGGGCAGCACCCCAGGACAGTGCTTCAGACTTAGAGGGAAAAGAAGTTATATGCAAAGTTCTCGAAATATGAGTTCTGGTTGGATTCTGTGGTATTCTTGGGTCACGTAGCATCGAGTGAAGGGATCAAGGTGGATCCAAAGAAAGTTGAAGAAGTGCAGAGTTAGCCCAGGCCATCTTCATCTATAGAGATCCATAGTTTTCTTGGCTTGGCGGGTTACTATCGTCGATTTATTGAGGGATTTTCATCTATTGCAGCACCTATGACTAGGCTGACCCAGAAGGGTGCTCCCTTCAAGTGGACAGAAGAGTGTGAGAAGAGCTTCCAGAAGCTCAAGACAGCTTTGACTACAGCCCTAGTGCTGATATTGCCTATAAGTTTGGGGTCTTATATTGTCTACTGTATTGCCTCAAGGATTGTCCTTGGAGCGGTATTGATGCAGGTCGGTAAGGTGATTGCCTACGCGTCCAGACAATTGAAGGTGCATGAGAAAAATTACCCTTTTCACGATATCGAGTTAGGTGCTATTGTTCACGCCTTGAGATCTGGCATCATTATTTGTACGGTTTTCCTTGTGAGATCTATACTGATCACCAGAGTTTGCAGCATCTGTTCAAATAGAAGGACCTTAATTTGCACCAGAGGAGGTGGTTAGAGCTGCTGAAGGACTATGATATCACTATCTTGTATCACTCGAGCAAGGCCAATGTTGTGGCCGATGCTTTTAGTCGCCGGACAGAGAGTTTGGGCAGTTTGGCTTATGTACCTGCAGCGGAGAGGCCCATGGCGATGGATTTTCACGCCTTAGCCAGTTAGTTTGTGAGACTGGATCTTTCGGAGCCCGGACGGGTCCCTGCTTGTTTGGTTTCTTGGTCTTCCTTATTCTTGTTCTCAGGGGTTTTGCATGGTAATGCTAGAGATGTGACCATTGGTGACTACGAGGTATTGAGGTTGTAGGGTCGGGTATGTATACCTAATATTGATGGGCTTCGGGAGTTATTTCTAAAGGAGGCCCACAGTTTGTGGTATTTTATCCATCCGGGTACCGCGAATATGTACCAGGATTTGAGGCAGCACTATTGGTGGAGGCAGATGAATAAAGATATAGTTGGGTTTTTAGCTCGGTGCCTCAATTATTAGCTGGCAAAGTATGAGCACTAGAGACTAGGTGGCTTGCTTCAACAGATAGATATTCCGGAGTAGAAGTGGGAGCGTATCACCATGGACTTCGTAGTTTGGCTCCCACAGATTTTGAGGAAGTTCGATGCTATTCGGGTGATTGTAGATCGGCTGACCAAGATCGCACACTCCATTCCTGTGTGTACTACCTATTCTTCGGAGCGATTGGCTGAGATTTATATACGGGAGATTGTTCGTCTACATGGTATTATAGTTCCATCATTTTAGATAGAGGTACTCAGTTCACATCTCGATTTTGGAGGGTCATACAACATGAGTTAGGTACTTGGGTGGAGTTGAGCACAACATTTCAGATGGACGGACAATCCGAGCGCACTATTCAGATTCTTAAGGATATACACCCTGTATGTGTGATGGAGTTTGAAGGTTCTTGGGATCCATTCTTGTAACTAGCGGAGTTTACCTACAACAATAGTTGTTAGTCCAGCATTCAAATGGCACTGTACGAGGCTTTGTATGGTAGGCGGTGTAGATCCTCGCTGGGTTGGTTTGAGCGGGGTGAGGCTAGATTATTGGGCATAGACTTGGTTCAGGATGCCTTGGAGAAGGTTAAGGTAATTCAGGATAAACTCCGCACAACACAGTCCAGACAGAAGATTTATGCTGATCGGAAGGTTCATGATGTTTCTTATATGGTTGGAGAGTGGGTCTTGATTCGCGTTTTGCCTATGAAGGGCGTTATAAGATTTGGGAAAGAAGTGAAATGGATTTCGAGGTTTATTGGTCCGGTTGAGGTATTACGACGTGTTGGGGAGGTTGCTTAAGAGCTTGCCTTACCTCCCAGCTTGGCAAGAATTCATGTGATATTTCATGATTCGATCCTCCGGAGGTATAACGATGATCCGTCGCACGTGTTGTATTTTAGTTCAATCCAGTTAAACAAGGATCTATCTTATGTTGAGCAACCAGTGGCTATATTGGATAGGCAGGTTCGAAAGCTGAGGTCATAGAGCATACGTCAGTGAAGGTTCAGTGGCGGGGTCAGCAGGTCGAAGAAGCAACTTGGGAGACCGAGCAGGATATGTGCAACCATTATCCTCATCTTTTCACCACTTGAGGTATGTCTCTATGCTCATTTGAGGACGAAAGAATATTTTAAGAAAGGCAGGATGTAATGACCCGGTCGGTTGTTTTGAGAATAAACGCCCTGGTCCCCTATTAACTGCTTTCCCCATGTTTATTTATGCTATTATGGGTTTCTAGGAAGATTTGTTTTTGGTTTTCGCAGTGTTTTAGGACACTTATTCCATAATTGAGAGCTTAAGCTTTAGAATTTGGACAGTAGTTAGAGCAGTGTGAAGACGACCTCAAAATGGAATTCCATCGATTCTATTAGCTCTGTTGGGATATTTTGGGCTTAGGGGTGCGTTTGGAGTGTGTTTTGGAGGTCCGTATCTTATTTAGCCTTGAAATACTGAAAGTTAAATTTTTAAAGTTTTCGGATTGATAGTGAGATTTTGATATCGTGGTAGGAATACGATTCCGAAAGTTTGAAAAGTTTAGTAGTGTTGAATGTGACTTGTGTACAAAATTTGGGTTCAATCGCACTTGGTTTGGTTAGTTTTCTCGTCGGATATAGAATTTTAATATTCAAGTTCATTAGGCTTGGATTGGAAGGTGAATCATGGTTTTAGCGTTGTTTGATGTGATTTGAGTGTTGGATAAAGTTTGTATGATGTTTTAGGATTGGTTAGTATATTTGGTTGGGCTCCCAGGGGCCTCGGGTAAGTTTCGGATGCTTAACGGAAGTTCAATTGGACATAGGAAAATTCTGATCTTTGCCGAACATGTTGGTTTTGCACCTGCGGAGCATGGACCGCAGGTGCGAGGCCGTAGAAGAGTGTTGGAACTCACAGGTGCGGTCTAAGGCATAAGAGCAATGGATCGCAAATGCGTCTCAAAGACCACATAAGCGGAACCGCATCTGCGAGGTAAGGAGCGCAGATGCACTATCTTCCCGTTTAATGAAAATTTGCAGGTGTGGTTAACCCCTCACAGAAGCAGGAATCGTTAGGAAGAAATATGAAAAATCGAGGGTTTGAGTTCAAACTTGGAAAACCAAATTGGAGCTCGGGGGAAGGCAATTCTGTGGGGATTTTGAAGAGAAGATTATTGGGTTACGATTCCTAATCCCCTTTTGATTGTATTCCATTAACTTAAGCTTACATTCATCATTCAAATTCGTATGTGGGGTGAAAATAGGGAGAATTGAGGAAAAGTTCTTAGGCCAAGTTTTGGAATTTTGATCGAGGTTTTGGTATCGCATTTGAGTGATTTTGGTATGGTTAGACTCGTGAGTGAATGGGTCTTGATAATCCATAATTTTTACCCGATTCTGAGACATTGGCCTGGGGAGGATTTTCAGGCATTTTTCTGATTTCTCATTGTAGCTTTAAATTGATTGGTTAAATTAGTTGCTTTATATTTACGTTATGTAATTGATTTGATTAGATTTGGGCCACTTAGAGGTGGATACTCATGGCAAGAGCGTGATAACAGATGGATTTGAGCTGGTTTGAGGTAAGTGGCTTGCCTAACTTTGTGTGGGGGAACTCCCCTTAGGATTTTGGTATTGTTGCTGTATGAATGCCATGTACGTGAGGTGACAAGTGCATACACGTGCTAATTGTTGAAAAAACCCCGTTTTCAGTAAGTAAATATCAGTGTTTTCGCTTAATTGAGCACTACTTGTAATTGAAGTTTCCTGTTAGTTTAGGAAAGCATGACTATGAGACCTAACTGCCTTATCTCCTTTAACTGCTTACTTGGATTGTTGTGTAGCATGAGTAGAATTCCCTGTTTTCCCGAGTCGAACTTCAATAGAGTTGTAGGATTCTTGTTGAAACTGTTATATATTTACTTTGAGACTACATATTAGTATTCCGAGAGATCCCCCTGCACATATATAATTGGGACTACGGGACGACATCCCGAAAGACCCCCCTATACTGAATAATGTAATATGGGACTACGGATTAGAATTCCGAGAGATTTCCCTGCATATTTATGATTCGAACTATGGGACGATATCACAGGAGATCCGCTGCACAATTACGTTTGGGACTATGGGACGATATCCTGGGAGATCCCCTGTTGCAATCTCTATGTATTGAATTATATTCTTCCTGTGATTTTATTCTTTATCGATTGTTAGTATTTTAATTATACCGTCACATTTCGTACTATTTTACCTTGTTTTATATAAATAATAACTAGGGACCTGACCTTCCTCATCACTACTCGACCGAGGTTAGGCTTGGCACTTACTGGGTACCGAGGTGGTGTATTCATGCCCTTTCCTGCACATGTTTTCGTGTGCAGATCTAGGTTCTTCTGCTCAGCCGTTCTATCCGTGAGGCGGGCAATATAAGACTTTGAGGTATATCTGCCGCGTCCGCAGATCTTGAAGTCCCTCTCTATTCTCCCGTTTAGCTTTAAACTTCCTATATTTACTTTTGTTTAGACATTCTGGAGTTAGAACTCTATGTAAATATTCTCTAGCTTGTGATTTGAGATTTCGGGTTTTGGGAGTGTTATGGTTGGTCGAGAGTGTTATTATTGTATATGTCGAGCGGCATTTTAAACACTTGATCTATATTTAATTGTTAGATGGTTAGTTGTACTTTTAAATTGTTAGGCTTACCTAGTCGTAGAGACTAGGTGCCGTCACGATAGTTCACGAAGAGAGAACATGGGTCGTGACAAGTTGTTATCAGAGCTCTAGGTTCGTAGGAGTCATGAATCACAAGCCGATTTATAGAGTCTCGCGGATCAGTACGAAGATGTCTGTGCTTATCTACGAGAGGTTGTGTAACAGTTAGGAAAATTCCACATCATTTGATTTCCTTGTCGTGCGAGATTTTAATATCAAAATTCTGAACCTTTGTCTTCTATTATCTCACAAATGATGAGGACACGTGCTACCGGAGATGACTAGGCACCTGTGCCCCTTGCTAGAGATGTCAGATGTCGGGGCCGGGGTAGAGGCCGAGGACGCGCACATGGTGTAGCCAAAGCACCTGTGCGAGCTACCACAGAGGAGCCACCAGCAGCTCCAGCCGGAGGCTAGGCACCTGATATGCGTACTGCTACTACAACTCCAGCTCCATAGGAGACCCTTGCACAGTTCATAAGCATGTACACCACTCTAGCTCAAGTAGGGTTGATTCCCCTTGCTGCAACCATATCCCATGCCGGAGCAGTAGCACAGACTCATGCCGCCCGCACCCGAAAGTAGCGGGTCTAGGTCGATCAGGTCCTAAAGATTATACTGGTACCGCCTGTAGCTCCAGTTCAGCCTGAGGATAGGGCAGTAGCTTCAGAAGAGGAGCAGTGGAGGCTTGAGAGGTTTAAGAAGTATTATCCTCCAAGATTTAGTGGTTCGCATTAGATGATGCTTTGAGAAATCCGGAGGAGTGCTACTGTATCCTCCGTACTATGGGTATATTAGGATTGAGTGGGGTTTCTTTCACCGCCTTCCAGCTTAAAGGAGCATCCTATCAGTCGTGGCGTACTTATGAGTTAGACAATCCAGCTGAGGCACCTTCCCTTACATGGACCCAGTTTTCAGATATGTTTTTGAGGGAGTATGTTCCTCAGAGCCTCAGGGACGCATGGCGCGCAAAGTTTGAGCATTTGTGCCCGGGTACTATTACTGTTTCAGAGTATGATGTCCGTTCTACTGACTTTGCTAGGCCTGCACCGGCCTTGGTTTCTACAGTTCGTGAGAGAGTTTTCCAGTTTATTGAGGGGTTCATTCCCAGCATTAGGTCCAGCATGGCTCGGGAGTTGGAGATGGATATTTCTTATCAGTAGGTGGTGAGAATTGTTAGGAGAGTAGAGGGCATGTTTGCTCGGGATAGAAAGGGGAGGGAGGCCAAGATGTCTTGAGAGTTGGGCCATTACTCTAATGCTTGTGCCCCAGCTGTAGTTCGTCATGGTAGGGGTTATATGAGTCGCCCCGTTCATTAAGCTCTTCCAATAGCCAATGGGATTCGAGCTCCTCCTAGACCTCACGAGCCTTATTATGCACCTCTAATATCTAATGCGCCTCCTACACGTGGCTCTTTTAGTGGTCAGTCCAGCAGACCTGGCCTGAGCTAGTCATGTACGCCACGTCCCCTTAGAGCTTGTTTTGAGTATGGAAATGCACGCCATACGGTGAAAGACTGCCCCAAACATAGGAGAGGTTCACCTCCACAGACTTCTCATCCACAGCGTGCTCTACAAAGTTCCCAGGATATGATTATAGCACCATTTACTACCCCACCTGCATAGCCAGTTAGAGGTAGAGGTCGGGGAGGTTGAGATCACCCTAGAGGGGGAGGCCAAGAAATATATTATGCTCTTCCTGCCCATACTGAGGCTGTTGCCTCCAATTCTATCATCAGCGGTATTGTCCTGGTTTGTCAAAGAGATGCATCTATTCCATTTGATCCGGGCTCCACTTATTCTTATGTTTCCTCTTATTTTGCCCCGTATTTGGGTGTATCTCGGGATTTGGGTTTACCTATTTATGTTTCTACTCCTGTGTGAGATTCTCTTATCGTGGATCGTATTTATTGGTCGTGTATGATTACTCTTAGTGGTTTTGAGACCAGAGCCGATTTATTATTGCTCAGCCAGGTAGATTTTGATGTTATCTTGGGCATGGACTGGTTGTCACCCCATTATGCTATTCTTGATTCTCACGCCAAAACAGTGACGCTGGCTATGCTAGGTGTACCGCGAGTATAGTGGAGGGGTACTTTATATCACACTCCCAGTAGAGTTATTTCATTCCTTAAGGCTCAGCGAATGGTTGACAAGGGGTGTGACGCGTATCTAGCTTATGTGATGGATGTCAGTACTAATACCCCTACAGTTGATTCAGTCCCAATAGTACAGGATTTCTCTAATATGTTTCCAGTTGATCTTCTGGGCATGCCGTTCGACAGAAATATCGATTTCGGCATTGATTTATTGTCGGGCACTCAGCCCATTTCTTTTCCTCCTTACCGTAGTTGAAGGATTTGAAGGAGCAGTTATAGGAATTGCTTGATAAGGGTTTTATTCGGCCCAGTGTATAACCTTGGGGTTCTCCTATCTTTTTTATGAAGAAAAATGATGGTTCTATACTTATGTGTATTGATTATTGTCAGTTGAACAAGTTACAGTGAAGAACTGGTATCCTTTGCCTCGTATTGATGATCTGCTTGACTAGTTATGGGGTGCACTAGTGTTTTCTAAGATTGACTTACGTTCATGTTATCATTAGTTGAAGATTCAGGAGCCAGATATCCCGAAGACTGCCTTCAGGACTCGATATGGTCATTACGAGTTCCTTGTTATGTCATTTGGGCTGACCAACGACCCAACAACCTTTATTCATTTGATGCACAGTGTATTCTGGCCATATCTTGACTGGTTCATCATTGTCTTTATTGATGATATTCTAGTATACTCCCAGAGTCAGGAAGATCATGAGCAGGACCTGAGGATAGTGCTTCAGACTTTAAGGGAAAATAAGTTATATGCAAAGTTCTCGAAATATGAGTTATGGTTGGATTTTGTGGCATTCTTGGGTCACGTAGTATGGAGTGAAGGGATCAAGGTGGATCTGAAGAAAGTGGAAGAAAGTGCAGAGTTGGCCCAGGCGATCTTCAGCTATAGAGATGTGTAGTTTTCTTGGCCTGGTGGGTTATTACCATCGATTTGTTGGGGGATTTTCATCTATTGCACCACCTATGACCAGGCTGACCTTGAAGGGTGCTCCATTTAAGTGGACGGAAGAGTGTGAGGAGAGCTTCTAGAAGCTCAAACAACTTTGACTACAACCCCAGTATTGATATTGCCTACTGGTTTGAGGTATTATACTGTCTATTCTGATGCCTTGAGGATTGGCATTGGAGTGGATTGATGCAGGTCTGTAGGGTGATTGCCTACGCGTCCAGACAGTTGAAGGTGTGTGAGAAGAATTACCCTTTCTACGATCTCGAGTTAGGTGTTGGTGTTCACGCTTTGAAGATCTGGTATCGTTATTTGTACGGTGTTCCTTGTGATATCTATACCGATCACCAGAGTTTGCAGCATATGTTCAAATAGAAGGACCTTAATTTGCGCCATCGGAGGTGGTTAGAGCTGCTGAAGGACTATGATATCACTATCTTGTATCACCCGGGCAAGGCCTATGTGGTGGCCGATGCTTCGAGTCATCGGGCAGAGAGTTTGGGGAGTTTGGCTTATCTACCCGCAGCGGAGAGGCCTATGGCGATGGATGTTCAGGCCTTAGCTAGCCAGTTTGTGATATTGGATCTTTCGGAGCATATTCGGGTCCTTGCTTGTGTGGTTTCTTGGTCTTCCTTGTTTGACCGTATTCGACAGTGTCAGTAACATATTTTTGCTTGTTCTCTTGGGTTTTTCATGGTGATGCCAGAGATATGACCATTGGTGATGACGGGGTATTGAGGATGAAGGGTCGGGTATGTGTACCTGTTTACTTTGAAAATGGTAATAACAATTAAATTTGTTGATGGGACTCTAAAAATATGTGATCTATTTTTATGCTAGTTGTTTCAGTATATAATGTTGTATGAATGAAGTTTAGAGACGAAATGCGAGCCAAAATATAGTTATAATTAAACCGATGAGCTAGCCAATCGGGGCCTCGGACTGACCGATACGGGGCCTCGAGGTTGATTCTTGGGCTCGGGCTCGAGCTATAAAGGGCAATAGTGGAAGGGTTAAAAGTTATAAACAATCAATGAAGGCTCTTTATGGCCAATGATAAGCAATAAATGAAGAACAAGTATGAAGATAATAAAAAAGGGCAGCAATATCGAGATAGTATGTTAGAGAGAAAAGAGAATGTTCTTCTATATTTCATGTGGAGTAATTGGAGCTACCCAGCTTTACATAATGGCAGGGATCCCCTTGGTAGAGGAGGGAAATCCCCGCACAATAAAAATATGCTAGTTACGAAGGTATGAGGATGGGACGGCTGAATGACGCACTTATTTGGTTTCAGAGTAGACTGCCAGGTAGTCTCAGCCCTAGCTGCGCATCTTGGGAACCTTCCATTTTGATAAGTTATCATGATCAATGCTATGGGGTCGAGTATCATCGACCCTCAAGGAGGAAAATTTGACCACGGCCTCAAGCCTTCAAACCAGTTCTTCGACCTTGAGCCTTCGAGGTGATCTTCCAAAGTACCAAAATGATAAAAAATTGGACCCTCCGATTTTGCCATATATAGATAGTCCCCGCGTTTCTTAGAGAGGAACGATGAGAAACGACCTTGAAATACGATTCTTTGAACTTCCCATGATGGCATCATATGGACAACATCATACTTATGACGCCAATCTTCACGATAACTTGGGAATCCCCATAGACTTGTCTTTTCAGTGTCATTCGACATGTTACGATTTTCCGTTCATCAAAGATATAATGTCATCACTGATTTAGCTCCCGAGGACGCATTAACTGCGCCTGCCGTTACGTCATTCAAAGATAATAATGGTACCGTCAGTTACGCTATCGCCCTTCCAATAAATGGGAGTTTTCTGGGATTAACCTTCCACCCAAATGACTCCCCATATTTATCCTATATTCTTTTCTTTCTGCCTTATCCCCTGACGTTAGCCATGTTTGAGGCCCATCGCCTCATGATCATATGGTGGCATTTTTATCGGTTGTACCAAGGCCTACCTCTTGGAATTCTCGCAGTCGAGCTAGATTCTGTCGTTTCGTTGTTATTGTTGTTGTTGGTGGTAGTGTTTTCTCGAGATGGTGAGATAGGGAGACCGATCTCTTACATCTGGGAAATGTGTTTGGACACTGCTGCTCAAGAGGGTGTTCGAACACTCCACTACTCACCCTCCTGCCTCAGCCCGGTGCACTACACCCTTTTTAATTTCCTTGGGGTGGGGTGATACTATGTATCAACTTTTGTATCCCGCGCCGGGGCAACGTCCCAAGAAGTGTCTTTACAATAGTAGTGCTGGGGAAGTTCATACTAGCTAGATTTTGTTGCTCGTCCACTTCTTCGCTCCTTTCAGCTTCTCCTTCGTCACTTTGCTCTTCTCCGTCGCTTTCCCCTTCTATATCTTCTCTTTTGAAGATACCATTCTGGAGGGTCGATATATGACTCTCGAGGGTAAGAGTTATTTCATTTCTTAAAGCTCAACGAATGGTTGAAAAGGGGTACGACACGTATCTAGCTTATGTGAGAGATATGAGTATTGATACCCCTATAGTTGATTCAGTCCCCGTAGTTAGGGATTTCTCTGATGTATTTCTAGATGATCTTCTAGGCATTTCGCCCGACAGAGATATTGATTTTGGCAAAAATTTATTGATGGGCAACCTATCTCTATTCCTGCTTAACATATGGACCCTCCTAAGTTGAAAGAACAGTTACACGAATTTCTTGATAAGGGCTTTATTCGGCCCAATGTGTCATCTTGAGGTGCTCCTATCTTGTTTGTGAAGAAAAATGATTGATCTATGCATATATGCATTGATTATCGCTAGTTGAACAAAGTAACAATGAAGAACTGGTATCCTTTGCCTCGTATTGATGACATATTTGATCAGTTACAGGGTGCTCGAGTGTTTTCCAAGACTGATTTACGTTCAGGTTATCATTGATTAAAGATTCAGGATCTTTGTCATGTCATTTGGGCTGACCAACGCCCCAGCAACATTTATGCATTTGATCCACAGTGTGTTCCAGCCTTATATTGACTCGTTAATCATTGTATTTATTGATAACATTCTGGTGTACTCCTGGAGTCGGGAAGATCATGAGCACCACCTAAGGACAGTGCTTCAGACCTTGAGAGAAGAAATTAGGATTTCGTGGCATTTTTGGATAATGTGGTACCGAGTTAAGGGATCAAGGTGGATTCAAAAAAAGTGAAAGTGGTGTAGAGTTGGCCCAGACCATCCTCAACTACAAAGATCCGGAGTTTTCTTGGTTTGGTAGGATATTTCCATCGATTTGTTGAGGGATTCTCATCTATTGCAGCACCTATGACTAGGCTGACCCAAAAGGGTGCTCCGTTCAGGTGGACGGAGGAGTGTGAGGAGAGCTTTCAAAAGCTCAGGACAGCTTTGACTACATCCCTAGTATTGATACTGCCTGCAGGTTCAAAATCTTATACAGTCTATTCTGATGCATTACGAGTTAGCCTTGGTGCGGTGTTGATGCAGGACCGTACGGTGATTGCGTACGTGTCCAAACAGCTGAAGGTGCTGATGAGTGGTGATTTTACCACTCATTCTAGCCTCTTTTCCTTAGCTTTTATGTCCTTTTAATTATAAAATGAGGTTGTTTATGGTGGTTGTTGTCAGATTTTTCGGGTAAATGATGTTACGAAGTGATTGGGATTGAATTGAAGTGGAATTTAGCAAAAGAGAGAAAAATTATGCAAAACTTACAGTGATTCCGCTTCTGCGGAAGTTTGGTCGCAGAAGCCACCCCACTTCTGCGTAAATTCAACCGCTTTTGCAGTGTAGGCCTGGATTGGGATTTTTGCTTATGCGGAGGAAAAGGCGCAGCAGCGATCATGCTTCTGCGAAGAAAGAACCGCATCTGCGGTGACAACACAATTGACCAACGCCGCTTCTGTGAAAAGAGTTCTGCTTATGCGGAGCCGCACCTGCGATAATTCTTCTGCAGGTGCAGAAATCATGCCTCAGACCTGGGCAAAATTGGCATTTCATAAGTTCTCACCCCAAACCATTTTTATACTCATCCAAACAAATACTTTGAAGATCTTTGGCTTATTTTCAGTCCTCATAGACTAGAGAGAACAAGTTGGAAGTTAGGGTTCTTGCACACACACATTGGTTTTGAAGATTGAAGCTTGTGGTTAAGATTTTCTTACCCATTTATGTTTATTTCTTCATTTCCTTGCTTTTTATTGTATATCTAAGTGTGTAGTATTTTATTCAATACTTAAATCTTGTTTATGGAAATATTCATATTTAAAGTGTGGATTAAATACCTTGTTGTGCTTATGTATTGAATGATTTTTATATATTTATGAAGTGAGTTATTGTTACTTTAATTATTCTTGTTCTTTAACGTATCCAAAGAGATTAGCTAGCCCTAGGACTCGCCCATTATGTCTGAATTGATTTTGGAAAAGATAATTTGGGGTTGGGAAAGATTAATTAACAAGAACTTGAGGCGTTAACCCTCATTTTATAGATTCTACCTAGGGATAGGATTGAACTACTTGTATACATTCCGGGTGTGCTTAATCTTCTAATTGTTTTAGGGATAATTCAATTAGGAAGTCTTGTTAGTCTTCGAAAGAAGCTAATTAAGAATTATTATCCATGGCCAATTAACATAAACTCGCTCATATTTGTGAAATCGTGAAATACATTGGATCGTTACTTAATTGTAATTCCCGATGCAACCATACTTTTAGCCATTGATCATTTTACTTGCTTTCTAGGTTAGTTTACATTTTCGCAATTAGATATAAAATGTTTTCAAACCAAAATTCTTAGTGTTTGGCATTGCGCGATAAGCGATAATTTTCTTACATGCCTAATCGCCTACACATTGTTCTCTGTGGGTTCGACCCCGACTCATAGTTGGGTAAATTATATTGCATGTGACCGTGTCTATTACTTTTTAGTAGTGGATTTGAACGTCACCAGGTGCATGAAAAGAACTATCTTGTCTACGACCTTGAGCTAGCAGATATTGCTCATGCCTTGAAGATTAGGAGGCATTATTTGTACGGTGTCCCTTGTGGGATCTATACTGATTACCCGAGTTTGCAGCATCTGTTCAAGGAGAAAGATCTTAATCTGCATCAGAGGAGGCGGTTAGAGCTGCTTAAGGATTATGATATCACTATTTTGTACAACCCGGGGAAGGCCAATATAGTGGCCGATGCTTTGTCACTGGCTAGAGAGTTTGGGGAGTTTGGCTTATCTACCAGTAGTAGAGAGGTCTATGGCGCTAAATGTTTAGGCCTTACCCAACCAGTTTGTGAGATTGGATATTTTTTTAGCCGAGTCGAGTATTGGCTTGTATGGTCTCCCGGTCTTTTCTTTATGATCGTATCAGGGAGCGTCAGTATGATGAACCCCATTTGTTTGTGGCGATCCGGCCAGTCGCAACATGAATTACTAATCCATTTCCCTTTTTTCTTCTTCTTTATGCTTCGTTATCCATGTTTTATGTGATAATGTTGATTAGTTTGTGTTCGGAGTGGATTTATCAAGAAATGAGACACTTAGTCTCTTTTAAGAAGGTTTAAGTTGGAAAAGTCAACCGGATGTTGAATTACGTGTTCGAGGGCTCGGATGTGAATTCTGATGGTTTGGTTGGCTTCAGGAGGTGATTTATGGCTTGGGAGCGTGATCGGAATGTGTTTTGGAGGTCCAGAGTAGAATTAGGCTTGAAATGGCAAAGTTGATATTTTGGCGATTTTCGGTTGGTAGGTGAGATTTTGATCCAAGTGTCGGAATGGAATTTTGAGAGTTTTTTTAGTTTCATTATGTCATTTGGGAGGTGTGTGCAAAATTTCAGGTCATTCGGACGTGGTTTGGTTGGGTTTTTGATCGAAAGAATATTTCGAAAGTTTTTAGAAAACATAGGCTTGAATTCGATGTGAATTGGTGGATTTGGTATTTTTTTGAGGTGTTTTGATGATTGGAACAAGTTTGAATGAGGTTTTAGTATGTTTTCGTACTTTTGGTTGAGGTCCCGGGGGCCTCGGGTGAGTTTCGGATTGTCAATCGGACCATTCTCTAAGTTGAAATGTTGCAGATTTTCAGTTCAGAGGTTGCAGACATTTAAGCCTTCGCGATTGCGTGGGTATATCGCGATCAAGTAAAAGGAATTTGGAAGGCAGGAATTTAAGCCTTCGCGTTCGCGGAAGGCTAAGAGTTTGTGCTTCGCATTCGCATGGGTTGTCCCGCGTTCGCGTATAAGGATTTGGGGTCCAGTGGAATTACTCTTCGTGTTCGCATCACGGGCCTCGCGTTCGCGTAGGTATGGGAACTGAGGCATGACGTTCTCGACCAGTGTGTCGCGTTCGCATAGAGTAAAATTTGGGTCAATGCAAGGTTGTGTTTCGCGAACGCGAGAGTTTGACCGTGTTCCCAAAGAAGGAAGGGTCAGACCTGGGCAGAATGTTTTAAAATAATTCATCCATGATTTTGAGTCATGTTTCCTCCATAGTCAATCATTCTGTGAGCTTTTTGAAGGAAATTAAAGAGGGATTCAAGGAGAAATGTTTGGAGGTAAGAATTTTGGAACTTAAACTTGATTCTATTGTGAAATCTATCTAGAAATTCATGGAAACTTGAACAAAAAATGGAAGAATTAGGGCTTGGGATTTTGAACTTTTGAATTGGGATTTGGGGGACCATTTGAGGTCGGATTTAGGAACTTTTGGTATGCATGAACTCGTGAGGAGATAAGAAACCCATTAGTGTACAAATTTCTGAGCTTCGAGAAGTGGGACCGGGGCTCGGGTTTTGCTAATTTCGTGATTTTTGATATTTTTGATTGTTTTTGCTTGGGCTTTATTCCTTTAGCATATTGTGATGTATTCGTGTGGAGGCTGAATCGATGGGCAAAGGCATCACGTGCTAGAGATTTATCCGTTTCGGGGTGAGTAATGATTGTAAATGATGTCCTGAGGGTTTGAAACCCCGGATTGCACATCGTACTGCTATATTGAGGTGAGACACGCACTTGATGATGAGCGTGGGGTCGTTTACTATTGGGGATTGTGACTTGGTTCGTCCCGATTGATTATTTTACCACGTATTTGATATCATCATGATTTGGGTTGATTGTCATATTTGGGCTTCGTGCCAACTATTTGAACCCCTTCAAGGATTTTTATCACTATTTCCTCATTGTATTGACTTATTACTTGAACTCAGTCCTGTTGTTTTCCACTGTTTTACAACTCAGCCATTTTTATTCAGTTTTGAGGCTTAATTGATATTTCTAAATGATGTTTTGGGCGGAGAACTATTATTTTACTAATGCCCAAGGGGCTTGTGATGATTTTCGGACTGAGTGCGACCGAGGGCCAGATATTAGGATATACTGAGTGATATGAGGCCGAGTGCCTGAGATGAATTTATACGCCATGAGGTGGCTTGAGTGATGTGAGGCCGAGAGCCGAGGGTTGATGACACGAGGTGGCTTGATATAGCGTTTGGGCCGTAAGGGGCCCCTCCAGAGCCTACACACCCACAATGAGGGCGGGTACCCATTGTGATCTGAGACTGAGCCCGAGGGGCTGGTATTGTTCTGAGAGTGAGCCCAAGGGGCTGATACTGTTCTGAGTGATTGATACTGTGCCCGAGGGGCAGATTTCTACTTGTTATTTACCTGCCAAATTAACTGTTTTACTTGTTAAAAAGGGATTTTACTTGATTTCTTCATTGATTTACTGTTTTAAGTGATTTTACTGCATCTGTATAGAATGCCTTGTGTTTTCGCACATTTTCTTGCTTTCAGCCATTATTTATAATTACTCACTAGTTCGGAGTATTCACATTACTCCACGCACCGTGTATGCAGATTTAGGCATAGCAGGTCTCGCTCCTGAGTGCTGACTCATTTCAGCTTCTGGTGGATCTTCGAGGAGACTCTATGTAGCTACTGGCATTCGCAGCCTGGAGCGCATCCATGTCTATATCTTTACTTTCTATTCTAGTATTGAGACTCTGAAGTTACATTTGAGAGTTTATTACCTTAGACGCTCGTGACTTGTGACACCCCAGTTTGAGCTGTGTCGGGATGGTTCTACTATTATTATCTATGTTTCCGCAAATTTATTGCGATTAAATCATGCTTTAAAACTGTTTTATGGTATTAACTGCTTAAAGAGGTGTGTTTTATTGTTCTGTTTGGCCTTGTCTTCACGAGAGGCACCATCACTATCGGGTTCGGGGTTAGGGTCGTGACGCTACTTGTCCTTAAGAACACGATCCACAACGGTGATGCTAAGGAGGTCACTAGTGGGGATGATGGTGCCTTGAGGATGCAGGGCAAGCTATGTTTGCCAAATTTAGATGGTTTGCGTGAGTTGATTCTTCAAGAGGCTCATAGCTGGTGGTACTCTATTCATTCAGGAGCCGCAAAGATGTATTAGGATTTGATACAACATTATTGCTGGGGAGGATGAAGAAGGACATAGTAGAATATGTTGCTCGGTGTCTAAATTGCCAGCAGGTGAAGTATAAGCATCAGCGATCGGGTGGATTGATTCGAAAGTTGGAGATTCCGGAGTTAAAATGGGAGCAAATAGCTAGGGATTTTGTTGTTGGACGCCCACAGGCTCAGCGGAAGTTTGAAGAAATTTTGGTGATTGTAGATAGGCTGACCAACTCAGCTCATTTTGTTCCTGTGATAACTACCTATTCTTCCGAGAAACTGGCTCGAGTTTATATCCGTGAGATTGTCAGACTTCATGTCGTGTTGGTATCTATCATCTTTGAGCAGAGCACGTTGTTTACATCACGGTTTTGGAGAGTCGTACAACATAAGTTGGGTACTTGGGTGGAGTTGATTGCAACATTTTACCCCCAGAAGAATGGACAATCTGAGCACACTTTTCAGATACTTGAGGATATGCTTCGTACGTGTGTGTTGGAGTTTGGAGGTTCTTGGGATTAGTTCTTTCTATTTGTGGAGTTTGCCTTCAATAAAAGTTACCAGTCCCTCACTCAAATGGCACCGTATGAGGCTCTGTATGCTAGCGGTGATGATCCCCGGTGGGTTGGTCCGAGCCGGGCGAGGCTAGATTATTGGGCACAGACTTGGTTCAGGATGCTTTGAAGAAAGTTAAGGTGTTTTAGGATAGACTTCCCATAGCCCAGTCCAAATAGAAGGGTTATGCGGATCGGAAGGTTTGCGATGTTTCATTTATGGTTGGAGAGAGGGTATTGCTTCGGGTTTCACCTGTGAAGGGTGCTATGATATTCTAAAAGAGTAGCAAGTTGAGCCCAAGGTTTATTGGTCCCTTTGAGGTGTTGCACCGTGTTGGGGAGGTTGATTATTAGCTTGCCTTACCTCCTAGCTTTGCAGGAGTTCATTTGGTATTTCATGTTTTGATGCTCAAGAGGTATCATAGTGATCTGTCTCACGTGTCGGACTTCAACTCAGTCCAGTTGGATAAAGATCTATCTTAAGTTGAGGAGCCAGTGGCTATATTGGACAGTTGGTTCGAAAGCTGAGGCCAAGGAACATTGCATCAGTAAAGGTTTAGTGGCAAAGTTAGCCAGTCGAAGAGGCGACTTGGGAGACCCAGAGGATATGCACAACTGTTATCCTCATCTTTTTACCACTTCAGGTATGTATCTATACTCGTTCGAGGACGAACGAATGTTTTAAAAGAGGGAGGATGTAATGACCCAGCTGGTCATTTTGAGAATTAATGCCCCGATCCCCTATTAACTGCTTTTCCCGTATCTTTTTCTGCTATTGTGACTTGCCGAGATGATTCGTTTTGAGTTTCGGAGTGTTTTGGGACACTTAGTTGTTAATTGAGAGCTTAAGTCGTAGTATTTTGAATGTAGTCAAAACAGAGTGAAGACAGCTCCGGAACAGAGTTTGGTCGATTAAGTTAGCTCCATTGGGTGATTTTGGGGTTAGAGTCGTGTGCGGATTGTGTTTTGGAGGTCCGTAGCTCATTTAGGATTGAAATGGTGAAAGTTTAATTTTTGGAGTTTCTGACCGGTAGTGGAATTTTTTATATCGGGGTCGGAATTCGATTTCAGAAGTTGGAGTAGGTCCGTAGTTTGAATGACTTGTGGACGAGCACCAGTGCCACCTACTGAGGCCACCAGCGGCCGTGGACGCGGTCGTGGTCATGGCAGAGGCAGCGCAGCGAGGGCAGCACCTGTTGATTGACTAGCTGCCCCAGCTTAGGATCAGGCTCCAGCAGCACCAGTTCACACACCAGTTGTGCCCATTGTGATCCTGGGTCTACAGGAGGCCTTGGCACAGATCTTGACAGTTTGCACTGGCCTGCCTCAGGCAGTTTCAGCCACCACTGCAGCAGCTACTTCACAGGCTAGGAGAGGCAATCAGACCCCCACTGCTCGTACACCTGAGCAGGTAGTGCATGGAATACAGACACCGGAGGCACCTCCAACCCAACCAGCTACACCAGCTCAGGAGTTCATGGTACCAGTTATGCTGGATGATGAGCAGCATTGTCTTCAGAGGTTTGGTAGACTCCAACCTTTGTCATTCAGTAGTGCTGAGGGAGAGGATGCCTATGGTTTGCTAGATGAGTGTCAGTGGATGCTCCGTACAGTAGGGATTCTTGAGTCTAGTAGTGTGGCATTTACCACCTTTCATTTTTTTAGGATTGCCTTCACTTGGTGAGAGGCGTGTGAGCAGCGTAGGCCAGTTGGTGCAGCGCCCCTTACTTGGCAGCAGTTCTCCACTCTCTTATTAGAGAAGTATGTACCTCAGCCCCACTAAGAGGAGCTGTGTAGATAGTTCAAGTGGTTGAGACAGGGGGATATGACTGTGTCACAGTATGAGTCGAGGTTTTCTGAGTTGGCTCGTCATGCTATTTGGATAGTTCCAACTGATCGTGAGAGGATCAAGAGATTTATTGATTGCCTTAACTACCATCTCCGCATTCTTATGACCATAGAGAGAGTGTTGGGTGCTACGTTCGAGGAGGTGGTTGATATCTTTCGCGAGATTAAGACTGTTCACTGTCAGGAACGAGAGGAGAGGGAGGCCAAGAGGCCTCGAGGATCGGGCAGTTACAGTGGTGCTCCTTTGAGGGGCTAGTTCCAGTATGGTAGATGTCGTTATTTTAGTCCTGCTCAGTTAGCCCGTACAGAGTATCGCGGGGCATCTTCAGGTCGTGGTAGTCATAGGTCTCAGCAGGGCCAGCCTTCACTGAGCGCCCTCCCAGCTCGGAGTTCATCTCATGCGCCGTCAGCTCAGGGTTCTTCTGTGTCGAGTGCATCAGCTAGTCACTCTGGTGCGAGGGGTTCCTTTCAGTCCCCTTCTCCAGCACCTGGGAGTAGTTTTGAGTGTGGAGAGTTTGGGTATGTATGGAGGCAGTGTCCTTGTCGTGTTGCTAGTTCGTCCCAGCAGAGGGGTCAGCCATCGACTTCTGCTCCAATTACTTCACCACCCGCCCAGCCAGCTAGGGTTGGAGGTCAGGCAACCAGGGGTCGCCCTAGAGGGGGAGGTCGATCAGGTGGCGGCCAGGCCTGTTTTTATGCTATGCCAGGTAGATTCGATGCCATTGCCTCCGATGTTATCATTTTAGGTATTATTTAGTCTGCCACAGAGATGCCTCTGTATTATTTGATCCCGGTTCCACCTTTTCTTATGTGTCTTTGTACTTTGCTCATTATTTTGGTATGCCCCGGGAGTTTCTTGATTTAACTGTTCATGTATCTACCCCGGTGGGTGATACTGTTGTTGCAGACCGTGTGTACCGGTCATGTGTGATGATTATTGGGGGTCTGGAGACCTGATTTGATCTTTTATTACTGAGTATGGTGGATTTTGATGTAATTTTGGGCATGGATTGGTTATCTCCGTGTCGTGCTATTCTAGATTGTCATGCTAAGCCAGTCACTTTAGCAATGTCAGGTGCACCGCGGATCGAGTGGCGTTGTGTGACTGATTATGTTTCTAGTAGAGTGATCTCTTTCAGGGATTCATATATTATCAAGACAGCATTCAGGACCGGATATGGTCATTATGAGTTCCTGGTTATGTCTTTTGGGCTGACCAATTCCCTATCAGCGTTCATGCATCTAATGAATAGCGTGTTCCGGCCTTATCTTGATTCGTTTTTTATAGTCTTTATTGATGTTATTCTGGTATATTAGCATAGTCAGGAGGAGCATGCGGAGCATTTGAGGCTTATGTTGCAGAGATTGAGGGAGGAGAAGCTTTATGCAAAATTCTCCAAGTGTGAGTTTTGGCTCAGGTCAGTAGCATTTTTGGGGCACGTGGTGTCCAATGACGGGATTCAGGTTGATCCAAAGAAGATAGAGGCAGTGCAGCATTGGCCCAGACCGTCCTCAGCTACTGAGATTCGTAATTTTCTTGGTTTGGCAGGCTATTATCGCCGGTTTGTTCAGGGATTCTCACCGATTGCATCGCCCTTGACCAAGTTGACTCAGAAGGGTTCTCCATTCGTATGGTTGGACGAGTGTGAGGAGATCTTTCAGAAGCTCAAGACAGCTTTGACCACAGCTCCAGTATTGGTTTTGCCATCAACTTCAGGTTTATATACCGTGTATTGTGATGCTTCGACAGTTGGGATTGGTTGGGTATTGATGCAGGAGGGTAGAGTTATTGCTTATGCTTCTCATCAGTTGAAGCCCCATGAGAAGAACTACCCCATTTATGATTTGGAGTTAGCTGCCATAGTTCATGCATTGAAGATTTGGAGGCATTATTTGTATAGTGTATCTTGTGAGGTATTTACTAATCATCGCAGTCTTCAGCATTTGTTCAAGCAAAAGGATCTTAATTTGAGTCGGCGAAGATGGTTGGAGTTGCTTAAGGATTATGATATCACTATATTGTACCATCCGGGAAAGGTTAATGAGGTGGCCAATGGTTTGAGCTGAAAGGCAGTGAGTATGGGAGTTTAACATATATTCCAGTTGGGGAGAGACCATTTGCGGTTGATGTTCAGTCTTTGGCCAATCGGTTCGTGGGGTTGGATATTTCAGAGCCCAAGTCGGGTATTGGCTTGTGTGGTATCTTGGTCTTCTTTATTTGATCGCATCACAGAGGGCCAGTAGGATGATCCGCATTTGCTTTTCCATAGGGACAGAGCTCAGCATGATGATGCTAGAGATGTGACCATTGTTGATGATGGAGTGTTGAGGATGTAGGGCCATATTTGCGTGCCCAATGTGGATGGGCTTTGGGAGTTGATATTAGAGGAGGCCCATAGCTCGCGGTATTCCATTCATCCGGGTGACATGAAGATGTACCAGGATTTAAGGAAGTACTACTGGTGGAGAAGAATGAAGAAAGATATTGTGGGGCTTGTAGCTCGGTGTCTCAATTGTCAGTAGGTGAAATATGAGCACCAGAGACCGGGTAGCTTGCATCAGCAGATGGTTCTTCCCGAGTGGAACTAGGAAAGGATCACTATGGATTTTGTTACTGGACTCCCATGGACTTTGAATAAGTTCGATGCTATTGGGGTGATTGTCAATAGGCTGACCAAGTCCGCGCACTTTATTCCTATTTGTACTACTTATTCTTCAGAGCGACTGGCAGAGATAAATATTTGAGAGATTGTTCGGTTGCATGGTGTCCCAGTTTCTATCATATTAAATTGGGGCACTAAATTTACTTCCCAGTTTTGAAAGTCTGTTCAGCGAGAGTTGGGTACTCAAGTGCAGTTGAGCACATCTTTTCACCCTCAGACGGACGGGCAGTCCGAGTGCACCATTCAGATATTGGAGGATATGCTACACGTCTGTGTTATTGATTTTGGAGGGTCATAGGATCGGTTTCTACCGCTTGCAGAGTTTTCTTATAACAATAGCTACCGGTCGAGTATTTAGATGGCTCCATATGAGGCTTTATACGGGAGGCGGTGTAGATCTCCAGTTGGTTGGTTCAAGCCCAGCGAGGCTAGGCTATTGGGGACAGATTTGATTCAGGATGCTTTAGATAAAGTGAAGGTAATTCAGGAGACACTTCGTACGGCTCAGTTGAGGCAGAAGAGTTATGCGGACAGGAAGGTTCGAGATGTGTCCTACATGGTTGGTGAGAAGGTCGTGTTGAAGGTTTCGCCCACGAAGCACGTTATGAGATTCGAAAAGAAAGGAAAGTTGAGTCCGCGGTTCATTGGACTTTTTGAGGTACTTTAGAGGATTGGGGAGGTGGATTATAAGCTTGCCTTCCCACCTAGCTTGTCTAGTGTGCATCGAGTTTTCCATGTTTCTATGCTCTGGAAGTATGTTGGGGACCCGTCCCATGTTTTGGATTTTAGCTCAGTTCAGTTGGAGGGTGATTTGACTTATAATGTAGAGCCAGCGGTTATTTTGGAGCGTCAGGTTCGGAAGTTGAGGTCAAAGGATGTAGCTTCAATCAAGGTGCAGTGGAGAGATCGGCCCATGGAGGAGGCTACCTCGGAGACCGAGCGGGAGATGCGGGGTAGATATCATCACCTATTTGATGCTTCAGGTATGTTTCATGACTCGTTCGAGGACGAACATTTGTTTAAGTTGGGGAGGATGTGACGACTTGGCCAGTCGTCTCATGAATTACCAATCCATTTCCCTTATTTCTCCATCTTTATGCTTCATTATCCGTGTTTTATGTGATCAAGTTGATTAGTTTGTGTACGGAGTGGATTTTGCAAGAAATGAGACACTTAGTCTCTTTTAAAAAGGTTTAAGTTAGAAAAGTCAACCGGTTGTTGACGTAAGTGTTCCAGGGCTCAGATGTGAATTTTGATTGTTCGGTTAGATTTTGGAGGTGATTTATGACTTAGGAGCATGATCGGAATGGGTTAGGGAGGTCCGGAGTACAATTAGGCTTGAATTGGCGAAGTTGATATTTTGGCGATTTCTGGCTGGTAGGTGAGATTTTGATCCGAGGGTCGGAATGGAATTCCGAGAGTTTCTGTACTTTCTTTATTTCATTTGGGAGGTGTGTGCAAAATTTCAGGTCATTCGGACGTGGTTTGGTTGGGTTTTTTATCGAAAGCGTATTTCGGAAGTTTTTAGAAAACTTAGACCTGAATTCTATGTGAATTGGTGGATTTGGTGTTGTTTGAGGTGTTTTGATGATTGGAGCAAGTTGGAATGAGGTTTTAGAATGTGTTGGTACTTTTGGTTGAGGTCCCGGAGGCCTCGGGTGAGTTTTGGATGGTCAATCGGACCATTCTCTAAGTTGAAAAGTTGCAAATTTTCAGTTCAGGTGTTGTAGACACTTATGCCTTCGCGATCGGGTAGGTATATCGTGATCGCGTAGAAGGAATTTAGAAGGCAGGAATTTAAGCCTTCCCGATCGTGTTTGCGAAAGTATGATAGTTTGTGCTTCGCATTCACATGAGTCTGCCCCCGTTCGCGTATAAGGATTTGGGGTCCAGTAGAATTACTCTTCGCGTTCGCATTAGGTGCCTCGCATTCGCGTAGGTCTGGGAACTGAGGCATCGCATTCGCGACCAGTCTATCGCGTTCATATAGAGTAAAATTTGGGTCAATGAAAGGTTGTGCTTCGCGAACGCGAGAGTTTGACCGCGTTTCCGAATAAGGAAGGGTCAAACATGGGCAGAATGTTTTAAAACAATTCATCCGCAATTTTGAGTCATTTTTCCTCCATAGTCAATCATTTTAAGAGCTTTTTGAAGGAAATTAAAGAGGGATTCAAGGAGAAATCTTTGGAGGTAAGATCTTCTGAACTTAAACTTGATTCTATTATGAAATCTATATTGAAATTCATGGAAACTTGAACAAAAAATGGAAGAATTAGGGTTTGGGATTTTGAACTTTTGAATTGGGATTTGAGGGACCATTTGAGGTCGGATTTAGGAACTTTTTGTATGTATGAACTCATGAGGAGATAAGGAACCCTATTGTGTAAAAATTTCTGAGTTTCGTGAAGTGGGCCCAGAGCTCGGGTTTTGCTAATTTTGGGATTTTTGATATTTTTCGCTTGTTTTCGCTTGGGCTTTGTTCCCTTAGCATATTATGACGTATTCATTCTGATTTTGGATAGATTCGATGCACGTGGAGGCCGAATCGAGGGGAAAAGGCATCTTGCGCTAGAGATTTTTAGCCAGTTTGAGGTGAGTAATGATTGTAAATGATGTCCTGAGGGTTTGAAACCCCGGATTTCACATTGTAGTGCTATATTGAGGTGAGACAGGGCTTGATGATGAGTGTGGTGTCGTTTACTATTGGGGATTGTGACTTGGTCCATCCCGATTAATGATTTTACCGTGTATTTGACTAAAACATATTTCATATCATCATAATTTGGGCTGAGTGTCGTATTTGGGCTTCGTGCCAACTATTTGAACCCATTTAGGGATTTTATCACTGGTTCCTCACTATATTGACTTATTACTTGAACTCAGTCCTGTTGTCTTCCACTGTTTTACAACTCATCCACTTTTACTCAGTTTTGAGACTTAATTGATATTTCTAAATGATGTTTTGGGCTGAGAACTATTATTTTACTAATGCCCGAGGGGCTTGTGATGATTTTCGGACTGAGTGCGACCGAGGGTCAGATGTGAGGATATACTGAGTGATATAAGGCCGAGGGCCTGAGATGCATTTATATGCCACGAGGTGGCTTGAGTGATGTGAGGCCGAGATCCGAGATTTGATGCCACGAGGTGGCTTGATATAGCGCTTGGTCCATTAGGGGCCCCTGCGGAATCTGCACACCCACAATGAGCGCGGGTACCCATTGTGATCAAGGAGTGAGCCCGAGGGGCTGGTATTGTTCTGAGAGTGAGCCCGAGGGGCAGATACTGTTCTGAGTGATTGATAATGTGCACGAGGGGCTGATACTGTTCTGAGTGATTGATACTGTGCACGAGGGGCTGATACTGTTCTGAGTGATTGACACCTTGTCCGAGGGGCAGATTTCTACTTGTTATTTACCTGTCAAATTAATTGTTTTACTTGTTAAAAAGGGATTTTACTTGATTTATTTATTGATTTACTGTTTTAAGTGATTTTACTACTTCTGTATAGAATGCCTTGTGTTTTTGCGCATTTTCTTGCTTTCTGCCATTATTTATAATTACTCACTAGGTTGGAGTACTCACATTACTCCATGCACCGTGCGTGTGTGATGGAGTTTGTAGGTTCTTGGGATCAGTTCTTGCCACTTGTGGAATTAGCGTACAATAAAAGTTATCTGTCCAGCATTCAGATGGCACCGTCTGAGGCTCTATATGGTAGGCGGTGATGGTCCCCAGTGGGTTGGTTCGAGCCGGGTGAGGCTAGATTATTTGGCACAGACTTGGTTCAAGATGCTTTGAAGAAGGTTAAGGTGTTTTAGGATAGACTTCGCATAGCCCAGTCCAGATAGAAGAGTTATGCGGACCGGAAGGTTTGCGATGTTGCATTTATGGTTGGAGAGCGGGTCTTGCTTCGGGTTTTGCCTATGAAGGGAGCTATTAGATTCTAAAAGAGGGGCAAATTGAGCGCAAGGTTTATTGGTCCCTTTTGAGGTGTTGCACCGTGTTGGGGAGATTGATTATGAGTTTGCCTTACCTCCTAGCTTTGCAGGAGTTCATCCGATATTTCATGTTTTGATGCTCTGGAGGTATCAAGGTGATCCGTCTCACGCATCAAATTTCAGCCCAGTCCAGTTGGACAAAGATCTATCTTAAGTTGAGGAGTCAGTGGCTATATTGGACAGGCGGGTTCGAAAGCTGAGGTCACCTAAAATATCATCGGTGAAGGTTCAGTGGAGAGGTCAGCCGGTCAAGGAGGCGACTTGGGAGACCCAGCAGGATATGCGCAGCCGTTATCCTAATCTTTTTACCACTTTAGGTATGTCTCTATGCTCGTTCGAGGACGAACGAATATTTTAAGGGGGGGATGTAACGACCCGGCCGTTCATTTTGAGAATTAATGCCCCGATCTCCTATTAACTGATTTCCCCATATCTATTTCTGCTATTGTGACTTGCCGAGATGATTCATTTTGAGTTTCGGAGAGCTTAAGTTGTAGAATTGTGACCACAGTCAAAACAGAGTGAACACGGCTCCAGAACAAAGTTCGGTCGATTCCGTTAGCTCCATTGGGTGATTTTGGGGTTAGGGGCATGTGCGGATTGTGTTTTGGAGGTCCGTAGCTCATTTAGGCTTGAAATAGGAAAGTTGAATTTTTGGAGTTTCGAACCGGTAGTGAAAATTTTGATATCGGGGTTGGAATTCGATTGCAAAAGTTGGAGTACGTCTGTAGTATTGAATGACTTGTGTGCAAAATTTAGGGCGAATTGGACGTGCTTTGGTTGGTTTCGGCATCGGTTGTAGAATTTTTAAGTTTCAAGTTCATTAGGCAAATTGGAGGATAAAATATGTTTTCAGCATTGTCTGATGTGATTTGAGGGATCGACTAATTTCGTATGGTGTTTTATGGTTAGATGGCATGTTTGGTTGAGGTCACGGGGGCCTTGGGTATGTTTCGGATGCTCAATAGGTGAAAACTTGGACTTAGATGATTTTTGTGGTGTGCTGGTTCTAGTGTTTTTGCACCTGGGGTAGGGAACCGCTGGTGTGGGGTTGCATAGGCGGACAACCAAAACCAGAAGCAGATCTTGGGAAAAGGTCTGGGATCGCACATGCAAGGAACCACAGGAGCGGTCTAGGACTGCAGAAGCGGATAAGGATCTGCAGGTGCAACCTCATGATCGCAGAAGCGGACAAGGAGCATTAGGTGAAAAGACGCACCTGCGATGGAAATTCCGCAGGTGTAGGAACTAAGATGTGGTCCTGCGATCGCAAAAGTGGAAATCGCTGGGCAGAAAAGGGCATTTTCGAGGGTTTAAAATTCATATCACAAAATTTAATTTGGAGCTCGGTGGAAGGCAATTTTCCAAGAGTTTTTCAGAGGAAATCATTGGGTAACAATTTCTAATCCTATTTTGAACATATTTCATTAATCCATAGTTGTTTTCTTAATTAAATTAAGGAATATTAGTGAGGAAGTTGGGAAATTGGGGGAAACGTTCCCCAACAAAAAATCTGAGATTTGAGTGGGATTTAGGTGTCGGTTTTGGATGACTTTTGCATGAATGATCTCATGAGTGAGTGGGTGTTCATAATATGTGACTTTTACCCGATACCGAGACATGGATCCCGGAAGGATTTTTGGACATTTTTCTATTTTATTGCCTTAGCTTTGATTTCATTAGCTAAATTAGTTGCTTGTAGCTATATTTACGTTATGTAATTAATTTGATTAGATTTGGATCACTCAGAGTTGGATACTCGTGTCAAGAGCGTGATTTCGGAATGATTTCATCTTGGTTCGAGGTAAGTCACTTGCCTAACCTCGTGTGGGGGAACTCACCTTAGGATTTGGTAGTGTTTGATAGATGAGCACCGTGTGCGTACACGGGCTATTTATTGAAAACCCCTATTTTCATTAAGCAAATATATATTTTTTTCCTTTAAATTGAGCAACACTAGCATATGTAACAATCCTGTTTAGCTTAGGAAAAGCATGTTTGCGTGCCTTAACTGTCTTAACTACTTTAACTGCCTATCTGAACTCATTGCAGCATGTTTTGGTGATATTTCTTGTTCTTCCTTGACATGGCTTAGCCGAAATTGTGGTTTTCTTGCCGTAACTGCTATCTCTGTTTGGTTGAGCTACATATTTACTTTGGGACTATGGAACGGTATTCCGGGAGATCCCCTTGTACTGCATATTCATTTTGGGACTACGAAATGGTATTCCGGGAGATCCCCCTACACATTTACGTTTGGGACTACGGGACGGTATCCCGGGAGATCCCCCTGCACATTTATGTTTGGGACTACATGACGGTATCTCGGGAGATCCCCCTGCACATTTACGTTTGGGACTACGGGATGGTATCCCGAGAGATCCCCTATTGTTATATCTGTGTACTGAGCTGTTATTTTCCGTGATTTCATTCTCGTTAAATTTTAGTATTTATCTTTACTACAATATTTCATTCTATTTAATTTAATTAGATATAAATACCAATAGGGCCCTGACCTAATCCCGTCACTACTCGGCCGATATTAGGCTTGGCACTTATTGGGTACCGTTGTGGTGTACTCATGCCCTTTCCTGCACATATTTGTCATGTGCAGATCCAGGTGCCTCACATCAGTTGCATTACCCGTGAAGCGAGATGACTGTAGACACTTCGAGGTATATATGTCGCGTCCGTGGACCTTGGAGTCCCTATCTACTCTTCCTTAAGTTAAATACTTTCTTATTCTTCATTGATATATTCTGGAGTTTAGAAGCACTGTTTTCTTTTTGTAGCTTGTGACTCATGATATTATGGGTTTTTGGAGCATTTATGTTCAGGTCGAGAGTGATTATTGTATATGCCGAGCGGCATCTAAATTTCTTAATTAAATTTACCTGTAAAATTGTTAGTTTTTCATGTTTTCATCCCATTTCCGCAATGTTACTCTTACCTAGTCGTAGAGATTCACGACAGTTCACGGAGGGAGAACTTGAGTCGTGACATCAATGAAGAATATTCTTCAGTATTAAATAAACAATCTGTTATGGAGAATCTGGTATTCATAGCATGTCGTTAAACATTCATCATTGGCCCCAATAATTGTCATTTAAGAGGGGCTTTATCCTAGGACCTTGTTCCCTAGGTGAAACTACAAATAGTAAGTTCAACAGCCATTGTAAGGGACACAAATTTCCTGACAGACTTATGCTACATTCTAAGCTCACTAATATTTTATTTCCTGCCTATTGATAGTCTTATTACTGCATTCGGAAGCTCTGCTCTTGGAACCAAGCTATCTGTTGTCTTATCTAGATTTCAATGCTAAGTCTTGCATTTTACTTAATTTAGTTATTATTTTGAGATCAAATTGATTCGCTTGTCTATAAAGCATGTTACTAATTAAACTTTACTGTTTTACGTGTAAATAATATATATATATATATATATATATATATATATATATATATATATATATATATATATATAAAAGGTAAATTTTTATATTTTAGAGAGATCTTAGGGTTTGTTACTTGGTGGCTAAGGCAGTTTTCCCCTATAAATAGAGCGGTTCTATTATACTGTAATTGATTGCAAATCAATATGAATTCTCTCTCTACTTTTCTCTGCAATACTCGTGTTCTTCTCTTATTATTTTATAACACATTATCAACACGAAACTCTAACCAATTGAATAGAGATTGAAATGATTAACCATAGGGTTTTGGATTTTGAAGCTAACTTGTTGGATCGAGAGACTAATCAAAAGTTTAGATGTATTTGACTCATCCTATCATAGAAATTCATTCCGCATGGAAATTAATTTTGTGTGATGAGTTGCATTTTGTGATGATAGCAACGAATTGACAACTCAAGATTATTAAAATTCGACGGATGGGATATGTTTGATCAGTTGCTTTTTGTGCTAATTGCACTGAGTTTGGAAAACGGGATTAAATTGTGTATTTAAGGTAAGTAATTAACTTTATTTTTTTCTTTTAAATTCTTGAAATTCTATAATTTGATTTAAACACAAGCAAATTAATAAACTTTGATTAACTCTATTGGAGTTTGTAAGAAATTACAACCACCCGAAGTGGTAAAATATTTATGCCATGATCAAGTCATATATGATTATGAACGCAAGAAGTGGAAACCCGTCCTATTAAATTTACTTCATTCTCATTCCCTTAGAGAATATCATATCAGTATGTGATAAGACTGAAAAAAGATAAAATTATTACCATAAAGGTATCAATGGATGCGGATGTGACAATAGACGAAATTAAAATCGTCACTATTGTGATAATGAGAATAATAAAGATTCTCAAAATAATCTTTCACTCTGTGAAAGTAATTTTTGTCATTGATTTGACATGAGATAGCGTAAAGCACATATTGATGATTACGGTCCATTCATGATGTGAATGTGATAATATGTGATTTATGAATATATATTCATTCTTGGAAGAATATGAACATTCTAGTGGTAGTGAATATACCACACTCACATCTAGAAGGAGGTTTGAGATGAAACAAGAAAATAAGTTTATTATTATAGCATGAATGGTCATTGATCACGTATTGTGATTATGCAAATATTTTGGCAATGTATTAAAGGACAACATTAATGCAAGAAACAGATCTTGCATATAATTTTGACCATGACCATAATGGTATAACTTTCTCTTTGAGAGAGATATTCACAATATGGATGTTTATGAATATAGGGTAGTACAAAATTAATTGAGAGCTCTAGAAAAGTCAATTATTACTATTTTGGAGGAATACAATTGATTATCATGTCAATTTACTGTATCGTAGTATGTCTCAAAGAAACTTATTCAGTTTCCAAAGTATACGCAAAAGTGGTTCATTAGATTTAGACTATAAATAAAAAAAGATTTAGCATCTTGTATTACTACAACTTGTAGCTGGATAATATGTATGTGAAAAGATACCCGCTTTATTTTTCAGTTTGTACTACACAAATTAAAGATGATACAATAAAGTAGAGGTTTATTGATATAAAAACTCATATCATTATAAACTTGGAGTTTATTGATAATTGCACATGGTGGTATGGTGTAAACCTTAAATTTATCAATATTGATAATTTATCTAGTTGCCATAATTGGTTTATCCATATCAATTTAAGTATGATGTGCAAGAATAAAAGAGTATTCACATTGCTAAATATTAAAGAACTAGAAAGTTCTTTACGAATTCTCTTATATTGTTTGTTCTCATCAATTAATAGACCAAAAAAAATTGGGATCGCCCATGAATGCTGGAAATATAAACGGTGAATTTGGGCCCATTCACCAGCCATGTATACCACATAAGATGCATCTATGAGATGGTTACATATGCGATTATTAGTAACTCGCAACTCGGTGTTTGTGAGGTAACTTGCTCAATAATTTAATTTAGAGCATAATTTCCAGATTTTCTATTCAAGACTATTCATCTTGAAAGTTGGTTTACATTGAAGCTAGTATAACAAAATAACTTATTGAGTGCCCCCACTTATATTACTTAGAGAACAAAGTTATTTATATCAGTTTGATATACATTATATACAAAATTGTATTATATTCTCCCCTCACAAGTGGTTTAGGGTCAGGAACCTATGGTGACCCAAAAGGTCATCCCTTGTTTTAGAAATAAATTATGTGATCCTAGACATTAAAACCTCCTTTTTGTCTCACCTCGATTTACGTGCATAGTCTGGACGTGTATCTAGAAAGCCATTATGTGAAAATCTATGAAAAATGATGAGTTTTGCTTTTAAAATGAATTTAGGTTGACTTCGGTCAAAATTTTGGGTAAACGAAAACGGACCCATGATTTGACCTTGGAGGGCCTGTAGGAAAATATGGGACATGGGCATATGCCCGGAATCGAATTCCGAGGTCCCAAGCCCGAGAAATGAATTTTTGAAAAAAATTGTTTAACTGAAATTATTAGAGTTTATTGAAATTTGAATGTAATTGAATTTGATGGTATCGGGCACGTAATTTAGTTCCAAAGCGCGGTACAGGTCTTATATGGTATTTAAGTCGAGCCTGTAAAATTTGGTAAGAAACTGACTTGAAATGACTTGAATCGGACCTTCGATTTTTAAGATTTGAACTTAAGAGTTCATGAGTTTTTTCTTTGATTTTGATGCTAAATTCATAGTTATTGATATTATTTTGATGATTTGATCGCACAAGCAAATCCGCATGATATTTTTGGACTTGTGTGCATGTTTGGTTTGGAGCCCCGAGGGCTCTGGTGAGTTTCGGATAGGCCACGGAGTGCAATATGAACTTAGGAAAATGCATGTACGTTGTAGGTCTGCAGGCTTCGCAAATCCTAAGCCTGGCGCGCAAATGCGAACAAGTATCGCAAATACGAGGTCCGACCTAGGCTGCCTTTGGCCGCAAATGCGACGATGTTATCGTTAATGCGATGTCGCATTTGCGAAAGGTCCCTCGCAAATGCAAAGGTGACCAGAATAGTAGTGGGTCGCAAATGCGAAAAAAGCATCACATTTGCGAAGTGAACAGTTTGAGGGGTTCGCAATTGCGAACCCTGGTCGGAATTGCGACATCAGAGACCTGCTAAAATGAATTTCAGACGGGATTTCAACCATTTTTACAACCTTTTCAAAACCTAAACATCTTTGGGCGATTTTTAAAGACAACTACTCTTCCAAGTCATTTATAAGTCATTTCTAACTCATTTTTTTAATCTTTAATATCTTTTCTCATGATTTCAACTCAAAATCAAAGGTTTTCATGGGGGAAATTGGATGTTTTGGGTAGAACTTAGGTTTTTCAAATTTTGAAGATTTGGACCTCGATTTGAGGTCCGATTTGAAAAAAAATTATATATTTGAGTTTGTGGGTGAATGGGTAATCGGATTTTAGTTCGAAAATCGGGTTTTGACCATGTGGGCACGGGGTTGATTTTTGACTTTTTGGAAAAACTCTAGAAAATCTATTTTCATGCATTAGAATTGATTCATTTAGCATTTATTGATATAGTTAAGTAACTTGTGACTAGATACAAGCGAATTGGTGGTGGAATCAAGAGGTAAAGCGGTAGTTGAGGCTTGAATTGTCTTTGTGGCATCGAGGTAAGTGTTTGGTCTAACCTTAGCTTGAGAGATTAGGAGTCGTATCCTATTTTCTATGTGTCAATTATTGAGTACGATGTACAAGCATGGTGACGAGTATCCATGCGTTGGTGTCAAGCATGCCCGTGAGTCTTTTACTATGATTAATGTGACTCCGTTTTGGTAATGTATGTGCCTTATGTGATATTTCTATTGTTGAACAAGGCTTGTGGCTCTGAGCTAAGCGGGCCGACCTAACAGAAATCTTATATGCATAATAATTGACTAAACTATTGGAAATTGAATCTTGGTTATTAACTATTCAATATTATATTGAATATTATAGAACATAATAATTAATATGGCGATATAGAATTTCAATTTATCAGAATTCAAATACTAATATTATTAAATGGTGATTGTAAATATTGTTAATATTCTTTTATTTTCATTTTCAATTTGAATGGTAAATGCTCTTTTTCATTTCTTTTTTCGTCATTTGAAATCCTTTTGATTTTTTATTACAGTTCTATATTTGATTCTATATCATATATATCTCTCATTCTATATTTATTTCAAATTCTAATTGTTTAATGGAATGGTTAGTTATAACTAATGAGTCATTCCTCCGCTTTCAGGCGAAAGTGAAGATAAAAAAAAATAATGGACCATTCAAGTATTCCAAATTGAATGGCAAAATGGCAAGAAGAGAGACATATAGATGGGGTTTATATCCATCTATATTGAATTGCGGATTCCTAAATTATAAAATTATTTTTGATTAGACAAAAAAGGTCTCCTATATAAGATAGTTAAGAAAATCAAAGAAGAGAAAACACGTTTTCGAGATAGGAATCGATATCTAATGAATTCAATGGTTCCAGTATAAATGAAAGACAAAGAAAAACGAATGACGTCACAATGACATCATAATCTCTAAAAGAAAGGGGGATATGGTGAAATTGGTAGAGGCTACGGACTTAATTGGATTGAGCCTTGGTAATTGAACTTTGAAGAGCATTGGCTCAAGTTGTGAATTGATTTGTGGGACTATTATTGGCACTTGAACATTTTAGAGCGTTGGCTCAAGTTGTGAATTGAATTATGAAAGTATCATTGGTAATTGAGCATTGTAGAACATTGGCCCAAGTTGCAAATTCAGTTGTGAAGTAAATGTGAAAAAGAGAAGAGGATTATGATATTGTCTCCCTTGTCGGGATGTTGTTGCTTTTAATGTTATGTCCCTTGCCGGGATGTTGTTGCTTTAAATACTATCTCCCTTGCCGGGATACGATTGTTGTAGTATTGTTCCCTTGTCGGGGTTTTATTGTGATTTCATTTATTTTCTTGCCCTTATTGTTTGTGATTGTTGTTTGGGTGAGGAAGAGCGTTAAATCAAGAAGGGTGATGTCGTGTGTTTTTTGGTGAGAAAGTGTTAAAGTACGAAGAGTGATGTCGTGCATTGTTTTGGTGAGAGAGTGTTAAAGCACGAAGGGTGATGCCCTGCATGATATTTGTGAGAGAGTATTAATGCACGAAGGGTGACGTTGTGCCACACGATGTACCATTTCGTGCCTTTATATGAGTTATAATGCACGAAGGATCATTCTGTGCCATGATTATGTGAGGTAAAAGCACGAAGGGTGATGTCGTGCCAATTATATTGATATTTGGTGAGGACGAGAGTAAAAGCACGAAGGGTGGTGCCATGCACTTGTCTTGATTTTTTGATTATTGTTTATATTTGAGTTATGGTATTCTTTATAGTTATTTGTTTGTTTTCTATTGTTACATGATTTCCGCGCAGCATGTCTTCCGCCTCTTACTTTTAAATTATAAATTTCTGCCTTTATTTATTCATTGTATACTATTTAATTGCACAGGTTTATTTAGTAGTCTGGTCCTAGCCTCGTCACTACTTGGCCGAGGTTAGGCTAGGCACTTACCAGCACATGGGGTCAGTTGTGCTGATACTACACTCTGCACTCTTTTGTGCAGATCCCGGTGCTGTAGCTTTCGGACCGTAGTGAGGTTCATGTTTCTAGTTCATCAGGCGACCCGAGGTAGTCCTACAGGCGTCCGCATGCCTTGGCGTCTCCTTCTGCCTTTTCATTCTGTTTCTTTCATGTATTCTAGAGACAGTGTTGTTTTAATCTTTCAGACCTATATTTATAGTATTCCTAGACAGTCTGTGAAATTGTGACACCAGTTCTGGGTAGTTTTGTTATGGATTGATTTTGGTAGCATTATTAGAACATTGCATTTCAGTTTTCCGATTATTAAATTCTATTTTTTATTAAATGTTGGTTCTTAATTATTAAAGGATTAAAATGGAAACAAGGTAAATAATTCAATTGGTTGGCTTGCCTTGCTTTCACTACTATGCACCATCACGACTCCCGAGGGTGGGAAATCTGGGTTGTGACAAGTTGGTATCAGAGCTCTAAGTTACTTAGGTCTCACAATTCACGGACAAGCTTAGTTGAGTCTGAGGGATCGGTACGGAGACGTCTGTATTTATCCCCCAGAGGCTACAAAGTTAGGAAACATCTATTCTTTCATGTCGTGCGGTTTAGTTTCTCAATGCTAATCGAATTTCTACTCTATTCTTTCGCAGATGGCAAGAACACGCGATTCCTTATCCACCGATCAGTAGCCCGAGCCTCCAGCAGCAGCTCTCACGAGGGGCAGAGGGTGAGGCCGTGCTAGAGGCCGAGGCAGGGGCGGAGCTTAGACTAGAGCAGTAGTACCAGCGGCAGAGCCTCAGGTTGAGTTTGATAATGAGGTTCCGGCCCAGGCAGTTCCGGTGGTCCCAGCTCAGGTCCCAGAGAGGTTCATCGCTACCCCAATACTCCGGGATGCTATGGTCCGACTAGTGGGCCTTATGGAGAGTGTCACCTGGGTATGCTTGCTTCCTGTAGCACCAGCCATCTCTCATGATGGAGGAGAAGCCTAGACTCCTACTACCCGCACTCCGGAGAAGATGGCTCCCCAGTTACAGACTCTAGAAGCTCAGCCAGTTAGAGCAGTTCAGTCGGGTGTGGTAGCTTAGACCGGTGACGGAGCAGCTATGTCTGTTAATGCTTTATGGAGATTAGACAGGTTCACCAAGCTCTTCTTTACCATTTTCAGTGGTGCATCTTCTGAGGATCCCCAGGATTATTTAGACAGTTGTCATGAGGTTCTTAGGAACATGGGGATAGTGGAGACCAATGGGGTCGACTTTGCTGCTTTTCGCTTATCTGCCTCTGCCAAAACTTAGTGGAGAGATTATTGTTTGTCTAGACCAGCTGGGTCACCAGCTTTGACTTGGGATCAGTTTTCTCAGCTATTCCTGGAGAAGTTTCTTCATGTCACTCAGAGGGAGAACTAGTGGAGGCAGTTTGAGCATCTCCAACAGGGTTCTATGATAATTACCTAGT
The DNA here is from genome assembly GCA_026770625.1 of Nicotiana glauca. Lineage (NCBI taxonomy): Eukaryota > Viridiplantae > Streptophyta > Magnoliopsida > Solanales > Solanaceae > Nicotiana > Nicotiana glauca. The sequence goes on along the minus strand of MU677180.1, from coordinate 8,894 downwards.
ATGAGATCAGGTTTATTGATTTAGCCCGTCATGCTCTTCTTATATTTTCCACTGAGAGAGGGAGAGTGAGGAGGATCATTGAGGGACTCATTCAGCCTATTCGACTTCAAATGGCCAAGGAGACGGGGAGTGAGATTTCCTTTCAGGAGGCAGCCAATGTGGCCAGGAGGGTTGAGATGGTTCTGTCATAGGGGAGCGGTCAGGGGTCTGAAAAGAGGCTTCATCATTCGGGCAAATTCAGTGGTGCCTCATCTGGAGGCAGAGATTCTTTTGGTAGAGTCCATCCTCCTACGTGGTTCTCATATGCAATATTCTGATCAGCAGTCCTACAGTGCAGCACCAGCTCCTATCAGTGCACCGTCGCTCCAGAGTTTTCGGGGTGGTAATTCAGGTCAGCAGCCTCAGTAGCCGAGGGATAATTATACTTGTGGCGATACGGGTCATATTGCTAGATTTTTTCCTCGATCATCGAGCAGCTCTCGGTATTAGGGTTGCCGTGCTATGGTTCAGGCACCGAGTATTACGCAGCCTGCTCAGCCAGCCAGAGGTGGAGGTATAGGTGCTAGAGGTGAAGGTAGAGGTATTAGAGGTGGAGGTCAGGCCGCTAGAGTTGGAGGCCAGCCAGCAGCAGGCTGTTCTAGAGACGTAATCTAGAGTGGTGCGGCCCAGCCCGATGTTATGCTCTTCCAGCCAGACTTGAGGCTGAAGCTTTCGATGCAGTTATCACATGTACTATTCTGGTTTGTAGTAGAGATGCATCAGTTCTATTTGATCCTGGATCTACATACTCCTATGTATCATCTTATTTTGCACCGTATCTGGTCATGCCTAGTGATTCCTTGAGTGCTACTATTTATGTGTCTACACCAGTGGGTGATTCTATTATGGTAGATTGTGTTCATTGTTCTTGTGTAGTTGTGATTAGGGGTCTTGAGACCCGAGTAGATTTGTTACTGTTGGATATGATTGATTTTGATGTCATATTGGGGATGGACTGATTATCACCTTACTATGCTATCTTGGATTGTCATGCCAAGACTGTGACTTTAGCCTTTCCGGGTTTAGCTAGTCTTGAGTGGAGAGGGACTCCTGGTCATCCTACCCGTAGTTTTATCTCATATATGAAGGCTCGGCGAATGGTCGAGAAGGGGTGTTTGGCCTATTTGGCATATGTTCGTGATTCTAGTGCGGAGGTTCCTTCTATGGATTTTGTGTCTGTTGTTCGTAAGTTTCCTAAGGTTTTCCCTTCAGACCTGCCGGGTATGCCATCCGACAAGGATATTGACTTTTGCATTGATTTGGCTCCGAGCACTCAACAAATTTCTATTCAGCCGTATCGTATGGCCTCGCCTAAGTTGAAAGAATTGAAGGAGCAGTTGTAGGAGTTGCTTGATAAAGGTTTTTTTAGGCCTAGTCTCTCTCCTTGGGGTGCACTGATGTTGTTTGTCAAAAAGAAGGACAGATCGATGAGAATGTGTATAGATTATCGGCAATTGAACAAGGTCACAATCAAGAATAAGTTTCCATTACTGCGGATTGATGATTTGTTTGGCCAGCTTCAGGGTGCCCAAGTATTTTCTAAGATCGACTTGAGATCTGGCTAACATCAGTTGAGGATTAGGGCATCTGATGTCCCTAAGATAGCTTTTCGCACTCGGTACTGGCATTATAAGCTCTTGGTGATATCATTCGGATTGGCGAATGCCCCAGTAGCTTTTATAGATTTGATGAATCGAGTGTTCTGGCCTTACTTGGATTTGTTCTTGATAGTCTTCATTGCTGATATTTTGATTTATTCCCGCAGCCGGGAGGAGCATGAGTAGGATCTGAAAGTGGTTCTTCATACACGGAGAGATAGTCAGTTGTATGCTATGTTTTTGAAGTATGAGTTCTGGTTGAGTTCAGCTGCATTCTTGGGTCACGTTGTATTAGTAGAGGGTATTCAGGTAGATATGAAGAAGATGAGGCAGTCAAGAACTGGCCTCGACCCACATTAGCTACAGAGATCTGGAGTTTCTTGGGTTTGGAAGGTTATTATCATCGGTTTGTGGAGGGGTTTCCCGTCACGCCCCAAACTCGAAAGACATGACCGGCGCTCGACCGGGTATCCCTAGTCAAGCGGACCTGGGTGCCTTTCCTAACCCACGAGCTACCCCTTATTTTCCTTATTCAATATTCCAAGAACTAGACATGTAATTAATTTAGATCACCCTTTTTCAAAACATACATACATAATAGTTAGTGAAATTACCAATTCGTTGTCCAACAAAAGAAACATGGATATACATAAGCTTCTAACCCACATCCACTGTCTACGGAGCCTCTAAAGATACAAC
>MDKF010333160.1:0-14616 GCA_026770625.1 Nicotiana glauca | reverse complement strand
TTAAGTCCTTCATCATCTTTGCATACCCAGGCATCTCCTTCAAAGCGTCAATCAATGGTATATTTACCTGGATTTTCTTCAGCATGTCAAAGAACTTCTTTTGTACTTAGCCAACCTCTGGGGGAAGGGTGCAGGGGGTATCTTCTTCCCAATCACTTGGGACTGATCTTTATCAGCTGCGACCTCAACTACTGACTCCTGGACTTTTTTAGCTTCTTTCTCGGTCTCATTCTGAATGCAATTTTCTTCTTGAGCAAGCTGGACTGTTTCCTCTATCAGTTTCGTTAATTCATCCAGCTCGATGGACATTGGTATGAGTGTCTCAGCCTGTCTAGCTTCTCGCGCCCTTTCTTGATCTTTATCCAGATCTCTGCCATTACGTAGACTCACTGCCATCAGCTGCTTCGATCCCTGATCTTTTGGATTTATCTGAGTGTCTGCAGGTAGTGTCCCTTGAGGACGATTGTTCAGGGACATCAAAATTTGGCCCACCTGTACTTCGATATTTTTGATTGCTGCATCATGGGCATCAACTCTTTCATTAATTTTAGCATTAGAGCCAATAACCTGCTGCATCATTGCTTCAAGTCTAGCAAACCCATCTTCCTGCCTTCCACTATGTTGCTACTGAGGTGGGTGATACCCTTGCTTCTGATTCTGATTGTTGTATCTCTATGGTCATGGGTAAGGTGCCATATTGTTGGGGGTTCTTATACCTCCCATGTTCTCGGTGTTGAACTGTAGCTTTGGTGGCTTGTATTACTGATTTTTTTTACCCCAATTCTGACCACCCTATCCCTGGCCTCCATAATTAGACACATAGTTCATGTCTTCAGGGTAGTGATGATGATCGTTTTCCACATTCCACTGATTACCAACTGGCTGACTAATGCAAGATGCACACAAGCCCCCATTGGTAGTATCAACAATATGTACCTGTTGTTTCTGCCCTGACTCTTCCACCCTCTTGGTGAGTATGCTCATCTGTGTCAATAAGGTGGCCATGTTTTCTGCCATAGAATTTGATGGATCTAAAGGCACTGAGTGTACCACTAGAGTGATGGGTGCACCTCTGGTTACCCAGCCCAAATTTTTTGCCATCTTGTCAAGCAGACTCTGGCCCTCTCTCCACGTTTTGCTCAAGAATACCCCACCAGTTGAAGCATCAACAATGTTCTTTACACTATCTGACATTCCCATGTAGAACCGCTGCCCCAACATTAGATCTGGAACACCATGGTGTGGACATATGACCAACATCCCTTTAAAACGCTCCCATGTTTCATACAAAGTCTCCATCGGTCTCTGTTTAAAGCTCAAAATCTTATCAATTTGTTGAGCAGTCTAGCTGGGTGGATGGAACTTGTTGTGAAATTGCTTGACTAGTTCATCCCATGTTGCTATAGAATTTATGGGAAGTGAATTCAGCCAAGTCTGGGCAGCTCCTGTCACTGAGAATGGAAACAATAATAGTTTGATTGCTTCCTGAGTTACATTGGGCTGCCTTTGGATTTTGCAGATAGATAAGAAATTCTTCAAATGCTGCTGAGGATCTTCAACTTGTGACCCCAAAAATAGTCCCTTATTCTGAAACAAGTGCAACATGTTATTTGTGATCTGGAATGACTCAGCCTGTATCTGCGGAACTACTATCACTGTGGATAGATTCTCAGCTGTGGGTTGTGCCCAGTCATAGAGAGCAGCCTCTGGCACTGGCGCTATTGGTGCTGGTGGATTTTCCTGGTTATCACCCATGATTGTGTCGAATTGTGTGGTTGTTGGTTGTTGTTTGTTTTGTCGGTTGGCCCAATTCAGAGCCCTGAAAACTTTCTCGGGATCCGATAATGCTTCTAATACTTCAACAGATCTCGATGAGTTTCTAGGCATGCACCTGTGCAACCAAGTCAACAAACGTTAAAAGTTGAATGTAAAATTGAGTATAGAGAAAACGGACTACACTAAGAATATTATACTTCTTTAAGTTGTAATTGATAACACTGTTAATTCCCCGGCAACGGTGCCAAAATTTGATCACGCTCAACTGAGTCTTACAAAAGACTACGCGGGCATTGCAAATATAACTTGAGTATTACTGCCCAGAGTCGAACCACAGAGAATTAACCTATCAATTACTACTGTCGGATTTACTCAATTCACACAACCTGTTTTTCCAAACTTTCTGATTCACAATAGTTGATTATCTAACAACTAATACTGAAAGTAATGAATAACTGAATATTAATTAAACTTGATTTGTAAATAATATAAAGAAAGTCTAAGGCAACGGTTTCCCCCGTTGGTACTTTCCTTGGTTGTATATGTCCTATAACTATGATTTAGTTATCTCTAACAATCATGAACTCTCCATCTATTATAATTCTTTCTCAAGTAATTATAATAATCTATTAGACGCACTTTCTCAAGCTACGCTAGCTAATTTCACAATACGGTTCACTTAGATTGCACCCGGGGTTTCGTTATCTCTAATCCAACCCCTAAACCCTCGATTATGACTCTCGTCTATACTCCGGGAGTGATGTTATTCATACAATCACCTAAATATGCACTCTCTCTCAAGAAGATACATAATAAATAGGAACGGATAATTGAGGGCCCTTTCAACTAATCCATAATCAAGACATAGATGAACAATTAGAGATTAACAACCAAATCTAATTATATTGATAAACAACCAATTTATTCCCAACGGGTTCCACCAAAACCTTAGATTAAGTTTTTTAGCTACTCATAACAATGGGGAAATCAAATACTATAAGGTTCATAATCATAAATTGCAAGAAAATAAAGAAGAATAGAAACAATGATATTTTGGGTGATCTCTCACACTTATTTTTCTTGCCAAAGTACTCTCTAATAATGTTGCATGCCTCCCTTGGGCGAGTTCTAGTATTTAAATAGGGTTTTGGGCTAAGAATTCCGGAATTTGCACATAAGTCCTTCAATTTCCCGTCGCCTGCCGCAGTCCTACCGCGGCCACGCTAGGACCGCGACCAAAATTCCTCTTTGAATCTCACATAGCTGCTCGCCGCGGTCCGACCGCAATTACGCCGGGACCGCGGCAGTTCACCTCCAGGCGTAATTTGTGTATTTCACATGGTTCATTTGGCGACTTTTGTGTGATTGGCTTCTTTTTCTTCCATAAATGATCCAAAACCACTCCATAGCCTTCTTCTACTGTATGTAACCTGAAAAATATGAAAAGCACTAATAAGAGCATTTTGCTATCACTTTTACAATAAAAACTCTATAAGAAAGTGATTCGTTTGAGGCTTAATCATAGTTCAATTTACCTATTATCAGTATCCTCCAAGGATATCCCCTATTCCCTTATATATTCATAATATGCTTAGAACTACTCTTAAAACTTATTAATTCCCAAATAGACACTTTAAATTGGGACCCGATTAAAATCTCTCATAAAGGCCCCTCATTCTCCCATGTTCTATTTGCAGATGATATCACTCTAATGGGCATGGCCAACAAAAAAAATAGGCTATTGTATTAAATCATGTATGGATTTTTTCTGCCTAGAGTCGGGTCTATCCATCAACTTTATCAAATCAAAAATCATCCTTCCTAAAAAATGTCCACTAGATACCGTAAATTACTTCTCAAACCTTTTTGGAATGATAGTTAGTCATGAATTTGGAAAATACCTGAGCTTTCCAATCCTAAATCACAATCCTATGCCTAGAGACTTTCAATTCATAGTGGACAAATTACACAACAAAATGTCTCATTGGAAATGTTCTTCCTCAAAATGGCTGGTAGAACAACCCTTTCCACCAGCACCCTTAACGCTATCCCCACACATTCCATGCAATATACTTATCTACCAGTAAAAATCCTCAATTAAATTGGTAAAATTAAAAGGGATTTTATTTGGGGAAGTACCAACACCTTTAAAAAACTTCACTGTCAACTGAAAAATCGTCACCAGTAGTAAAACTGAAGGTGGACTTGGCATACGCGAGGCAGCATCCAAAAACATGATCCTACTAACAGGACTCACATGGAGAATATTAAAAAACACTAATACCCCATGGGCTCAACTCATATCGCACAAATATGCCAATAAGAAATCAACCAACAATATTTCTTTCATTTGGAAATCTATCCTAAAAGGTTGGAATTTTACAAAGAAGGCATCTTATGGCACCCACATTTTCATTCAAAAATTAACATTTGGACCTCCAAATGGATCCACAACTCAAACGCTTTAAGAAACTCCATATACGATTCTCTTAGTAAAAAAGATCTTAATATTACAATAAAGGATATTATTAAGGAAGACAAGTGGGACCTTTCAAGTATTTCGTTTGATCTTCCTAGCAATTTAATAAAAAAGATTGTCACTACTCGTATCCCTAATAAGGTCTTTAAAAAGGATATTATGAGCTGGGGTGTCAGTTTTAATGGACTTTTTTCACTAAATCCTGCCATAGCCTTATAAATCCTACCAACACCCCAAACTCCGCCTTTGATTGGATTTGGGATTTACAGTGTCCAAACAAAATTAAATTCTTCCTTTGTCAATGCACGCATAATCACATGCCTTGCAGAGCTTTTTTATTTTATATTGGCATCAATATAGACAATACTTGCACAATATGTAGAGAAAATTTAGAGGATGCACAATATATTTTTCTCCGATGCCCTGGCACTAAGCTTTTTTGGAAGAATATGGGCATCCCCATTCATCCTTTAAATGATGCCCCCCCACTCGATGATTAGCCTAAAAGAAAATTTAATTCACAATAGTAAGTATGCTACTAGCTGAAAAATAATCTTTCCTTTCTCCATTTGAAATATGTGGAAAAACATAAATAACAACAACATTAGCAACCTTAACTATGATGTATTGATGTTCAACCCACCAATGTTTTATAACAAGCCTAGGAATACAATTTCTTCACGGAAAAAAATCCCTTCAAGGAAAGCAGGTTTTTAATTGAGATCAAATGGAATAAACTCCCATGAGGTACTATTAAGCTAAACTTTGATGGTGCCTTTTCAAAAACCACACTAGAAGCTGGTCTTGGTGGTGTCTTTAGAAACAGCAATAGAGATTGGATTGTTGGCTTCTGCAAATCAACATATGCATCATCAGTCATGCAAAGTGAACTAATGGTTCTTCATGAAGGCTTAAAAATTGCTCGTGAAATGAAGTTCCCCAAGATGGAGGTAGAGATAGATTCAACGGATATCCAAAAGTTCTCTGTAAGAACAACAAAACTTCTCTAACCTAATTTTTGAATGCAGGTGGTTAATGCACCAGTTGAAGCTCCCAACCCCGATACATAACTTCAAGGAAGGAAATGAAGTGGCACATCTCTTGGCGAAGGAAACAGTGAAAATTTTTAAACCTTTTAAATATTTTTACTATGCACGTCCACCTTGTTTTGTTGAATCTCAATTGTCAAAGGACACGCATGGACCTAGTAATAGTTCTAAGTATGTTGTTTCTAGTGTACGTAACAAACTTGCCAAGTTTGGCAATGCTAATGTCCTCAGGGACTATCTAATGACTTTATAATTTTCTTTTATCAATATCATTCGTTTATTTCAAAAAAAAAAAAAATTCTCTACAGGCCACCTATGATATGGGTCAAATTAAAGTTTCTTAAGAGTTGAAGGACTAAATGCTTTTGGAAGGTGAACTTAAGTGAGTGAGTACTATGAACGGAAACAACCCTATAAACGGTTCCATACACATAATGTCATCTAGATTTGTATGATACTTTTATAAGAAGAATCATAACGTTCTATGAAGGATATAAATAGTGCAATTTTGATAGCTTTCGAAAATTAAAACTTCTTCCTATTCAAAAAATTATATTTAAGATAAAATGTTAGACCATGTTTTATAATCGAGAAATTTTTGAAAACCAACAGGTCCAAGATTTAAAACTAGGTAGATAAGGACTCACCTTTTTCACCCTTCATCCACTTAAATGGTAGATTTTGTTTCTATAGTGAAACACATCACGAGTTACTCTTATTAAGAGTCTGAAATTCTTACTAGGAGTCTGAAACTTAAATAGTGCCTTTTTGAGCATAAAATACCTTTTTACTGTTAAAAAAAAGTTATACAACTACATACTTCGCAGTATTATACTGCGAATTATTAAAAAAATAATTTTTTTTGGGAAAACTCAGTACCATACTACGATCAACCAATTCGCAGTATGATACTGCGTTTCGCTTTTAAATTTGGGCCCACCAATAAGTGCTCTGCGGATAACTGATATAATAATAATTCAAATTAATAAAATTCAGTATTATACTGCAATTTATATTTAAAAATTCTGCATACCAAGCTCGGACTTGCCTTATCTAAAGGCGTTTGAATTTTATAAAAATTTATTCAAAACTCTCCTTCAAACTTCCGTTCATACTTCTCTCTTCTTCTTATCAATTATTTTTTTATAATGTCTGAAGAGCCAAAAATAAGGGTTTCATTATATTGGGGGAGTGAAGTTGTACTGGAGAATAACTCTGTGAGGTATAGCTCACCTCTACAGTATCATGTTAAATTGCCGCTTACAATGGAGTACGATAAATTGGTATCATTGTTATATAAAAAAATGAGTATGAGGAAACGTTCGGTGAACCTTAAAGTAACTGGTAGATTTTCGTATTCAGTGACTCCGCAGGGGTTTGCTTATTATTCTGAGTTTAACATCGAAAAACTCTTAAAGATTTTTTACAGATTCTGCATGAAAATAGGGAATTTATTATAATAAAATTATTGGAAATGTACGTCAAGGTTGAAGACATTTCCAATAATAAGGGCGTGCATAGTAGGGATAACCCCCAGTCATCGGGTGGTTATTCTGGAGCAGTTTTTTGCGGGACAGATTGCTAATGAAAGAGCTTGCCTTGATTTAAACTTGTCACCACCGGTGAATGAGCAGCCACAAAATAATTTTTCGTCTTTATATAATCCACAAGACGACTGGTAAACTTCAATTTTTCTATGCTTTAGCGATGTTTATTTTATGTTTTAATTGGTTTGTATTAACACTCATATTTTTTATAGGGGATACCGTCCGGATATGAATTTTACAAGTTATGACCCTGCCCCTAGTTGGAATATGCATAGTTCTGGCGTATTAGACCACGGTGGTCCATCCGGGAGTCATCATCAACAATAAAACATCCATCATGAAACGCCAAGCTAATACGACTTGTAAGTAAAGTGATATAGCTATATGTAAGGTATTTATCTAGTTGGGTAGCTTATCATTTTGTTCTTTTTGTGCAATGAAAACGAGCATCTTGATGCTCTTGATCTCACACAGTTGGCCATAGATGACGTATTGACTCGTAATTTGGCAGATGCGCAGAGTCAGGAAGATAATAGTGATTATGACAATAATGCGAATGAGTCTGGAGATGACACACCCTTCCATGATGAGGGTGATGATGAGGAGGAAGTGAATGTTGAACCTGAGCTAACGAGGGAGCATGTTCCTCCACCTCCCGCCAGACCAAGAGTGTACGAGTCTCACGTGCCATTTCATGAGCGGAATATTCCCTACCTTGATAATTTGTCAAGTATGTCGGATGCGGATGCCCTTACAAGGGATGATGACAAAATTCGGTCAGCGATGTAGGATGAGTCTAGACCGGCTGTGCTGACAAAGGGCATGTATTTCCTCGATAAAGCTTGCCTAATTAGGGCTGTAAAAATCTACAGTGTAAGAGAGTGACGTGAGATAACAGTAAGCGAATTAACTACGAAGGTATTTAAGGCTTCATGTCGTAGATACTTTATGGGTTATCATTAGATGTTGCGTGCCGGCAAGAAGAAATCAGGGTTGTGGAAAGTGGGTAAATTTATTAGCACCCACAGATGTGAAATGGACACATTCAATGAGAATCACTTCAACTTGGATGTAGACTTGATTTCTCTTGTCTTGATTCGATATTTAAAAGTGTCCATTAGGTTCAAGATTAAAGAGTGTATTACAGTCGTCCACCAGGAATATGGTTGTACTATAACAAAAAAAAGGCATATCTCGATCATAAACATTCCTTTGAACTTATTTATGGCGACTGGGATAAGTCTTTTTCATCTTTGCTCAGGTACATGGCTGCACTGCAACACTTTAACCCCGGGATTGTTGTTAAATGGAGGTGTGAGCGGAGTCCAGACAGACCCGAATATATTTTCAACTATGTGTTCTGGTCATTTAAACCAGCAATTGATGGTTTTGTGCATTGTCATCCTGTAATTTCCATAGACGATACTCATGTCTATGGAAAGTATGATATTAAGCTTTTGATTGCAGTTGCAGTAGATGCCAACGGATAAATATTTCCACTAGCCTTTGCCATTTGTGCCAACGAAAGCAAAGAGACGTGGATGCTTTTTTTGAACCACTTGAAGCAGCATGTTGTTAAACAGCGTTCAGGTATTTGTCTAATATCTGATCGACATGGTGGTATTTTAAGTTCTGTGCGGCACTTGCCTGAATGGAAGGAACCCTATGCATACCACTATTACTGTATGAGGCACCTGAAGGCTAATTTCCAGAAGAAATATCCTGACAAGGCCTTGCATGACTTAATGTGGATGGCCGCAACTGAGCACCAGCAGTGCAAATTCATGAGGCACATGGAAGTGATCCGGCAGATTGATCAACGAGCATATACTTGGCTGATGGGACATTAGCTTCACATGTGGACATTGCATGCTGATGGCAGTAGACGATGGGAAGCCCTGACTACAAATGTGTCGGAGTCACTCGACGGCTTGTTGAAGTCTGCCCGTGGATTGCCTGTCACTGCCATGGTCCGCATGACGTTCAAACAGAGTGCGGAGAGATTAGTACAAAGGCATGGAGCTGCATCGACATTGATGGACAGGGGTGTTCAATTTATGCCAATACCGATGAAAAGATTTGAAAGGTACAGGAGGCGAGTACATTGGCATTCATTTTTACAGTACGATCATGACTGGGGTATTTTTGAAGTTAAGACCGCTATCTGCGGATATCGTGGTAATAACCTACAGACGGTGAATGACGCCAGAAGATTGTATTCATGTGGAAAATGGAACATCTACCACATGTTGTGCGCACATGCCTTGAAGTGCTTTCAACAAGTTGGTTTAGAGGCAACCAACTATATTTATAGGCAATATAGTGTTGCTGCATACGTAGACACGTATAGTGGCCAGTTGCAGCCATTAGGTGCTAAGCATTATTGGCCATCGGAACCTTTTAAGTTGGTGTGTAATAAGGACAATTTGCGCAAGCTACAAGTGAAAAAGAGAATGCGTATATGGAACCAAATGGATGTTGGTGACACCGTTTATGCACGTAAATGTGGCATATGCTTGCAAACAGGACACGACCATCGTAAATGCCCTTCAGCTCCTGGTGCAAGTTCGTCGAATGTACCCAGCTATCAAGGATACCCTTAGTCTTTTGTTTTCTTATTATTTTTTTGTAATACGTGTCGGTGCTTGTGTATGTTGCAATATTTATCAAATAAAATTATGTTACATAATCTTGTTGCATCTTATTTTTTAACCTCGCACCTTTTGATATGGTTGTTCAAATATTAAACATATTGGTGTTCGTAAATAAGACCAAGATTGTGTAAAGAAGACCAATATTGTGGACCAAAAAATGACATATTAAAAAATAAATTTAATATGTAAAGCGTGGTACTGAAAAAGATTGTGTTGTCGTACTGAAAAGCTGAAAACCATGTAAAAAAGCTGTTTTATTACAGAAAAATTTAATATGTAAAGCGTGGTATAATACTACGTTTCTTTGAGTTGTCTTGTCGTTCTGAAAAGCTGAAAACCATGTGAAAAAGTTGTTTTGTTGCAAAAAAATTTAATATGTAAAGCTTGGTATAATATTACGTTTCTTTGAGTTGTCTCGTCGTTCTGAAAAGCTGAAAACCGTGAAAAAAGCTATTTTGTTGCAGAAAAATTTAATTGTAAAGCGTGGTATAATACTATGTTTCTTTGAGTTGTCTTGTCGTTCTGAAAAAACTGAAAACCATGTGAAAAAGATATTTTGTTGCGGAAAAATTTAATATGTAAAGCGTGGTATAATACAATGTTTTAGCAGTTAATCTAAAGCGTGCTATAATACTACATTTTATGTGAAATTTTGCCTATAAATAACGGGTACATTCTAGTTATTTTCTGCGCTTAACAATAACCAATAGCAAATATTTCCATGAAACCAAAGTTTCTCTTTAAGGAATATCTCAACAACCTCTGTATGTCCCAAGGTGCTATTGCGGAGAAAAATACAGTATGTACAATTGGTGGGAAGAAAGTGGATGCCAGTACTGGGCATGTATAAAAAAGTTTGATAGTCAACCCGACGAGCGTAAATGTGATTTTGAGGTATGGATGATGAACCATGTGAGCAAAAATGCTACAAAGAGAGAATTTATTCTCTTCATAATTTGTGTATAAGGCAATGGGAAGAGAGTGCCGAACCAACCAAGAAATTGAGGAGTTGAAGGCGAAACTCAATGAGGTGGAAGAAGAAAAAAAAAGCTGGAAGACCAACTCAAGTGGTTGGAGAAGAGAATACTAGGCGGTCGTGACTAAATAGTGGCTTGTATGTGTTGAGTGTAGTAGTGTATATTTATGTTTCCCTTGTCAAGTGTTTTCATTAGTTGTACTATTTGTTTTTTATTATGTGTATGTTTAGGTGTGCTCCTTTTGTGTTTGTATTGTCATGTAAAAATAAAATTGTTGTTCAAATTCTGTTACAATAAAAATGTTGTAAAAATATAATTGTTGCCATTATTTACATAATGTAGTATTTTCTTCATAGAATTGTTCAAATATTCAACTTATTTGTGAGTGTCTCGTCGTTCTCAAAAAAGCTGAAATGTTTAGTGAAAAAGCCCTAACCCGATGGTAGTCCTCTGGCGCCACATACACTTGAAACAAGGTCAGACGAGCCAGCTTTTCCACCCTCCGGCCATACTCAACGATTGTAGCACTGTCGCCATGCTGCTGCATCTCCTGTCCCAACTGGTAGACCAGGTGATGCCCAATAGCCTGTGAAACATTTAAAATATTAATTAAATAACGGTATATCACAATTATATGATATTAATAAGCCACAAAAATATATCAGTGCCTCGTGCCTCCTGGCGTATGGACTGTAACGCTCGCCAAGTGAATTAATGGGGTTCTCGATCATCAGTCGGGTGTGATGGCGGTACCATGACATATACAGCTGAATAGTGGCCTCCTGGGTAAATGAAGGTGGTGGAATAATATGGTACCATCGCTGCTCCCAAATATGGACCTGCTGCTCTAGCCATCCCATAAATATATCGTCCACCCTGGTACGGTCATCCCGCTGATAATGTGTAGGCACCCATGCAGGCTCCCCCGGTATAGGTTGGGGACGGTGAAACTAGTGAAGCACACGGTCTGTGAAATGATACTCAACCACATCGAAGAAGATCATCGTGACGGAGGTGCTCCAAAGCAGTCGGTCGACTGAGCAATAATCAGGCAGGTGAGCTAGCAACTCGTTGTTGTATGGCGTCCAGATGAACTACCAAATAATAATATAAAAGTGAGTATACGCAACACAACTCAATTTATAACAAGTAAGTGTAGGTACATATTTACCTGTCCGGCCACCAGCATATCTAACACATCCTTGACAAGGGGGAGATTATGATGAGCATCAGAGCCTCGGTAGTTCCCACGCCGGAGAACCCACATAGTTGCTAGAGGGAAAAACGAATAAGCCTCACCCGGCTCTAGTGGTGGCAGAGGTGGCTGCAATGGCATGATCCGCTGCCAAGCCCAAACCTAAGATAAAAGGTTGACGTAAAATTTAAGAGTCATTTCGACCATATAGAATTCAGAGTAATGAACAGAGTATTCGAAAATGTTGTCACCTGTAGAAGGGGAAGAAAACCACATATGTCCACCTGGCAAAGCATGCTCGCTTGGCACATACTCCGGTACAGGTATGCTAGAACAGCAGCACCTCTGCTGTACATGGATAAATCATCTAGTTGTTGCAGATGATGCAGAAAGCACATACTCACTAGACTTCCCGAAGTGTTTGGGAACAAAACACCCCCAAAAAGCAGGAGTAGCGCCAACCTCGTGTACCGCTCAATATGGAGATCCTCTGTCTCGCCGGTAATGTCTGGGTGCAAAAACGCCATATGGTATCTGATAGCTAACAAAGAAACGCGACTTCCCCCTCTCTATACAGCGTCACCCTAAGGTCTGTAACCAATATACTGCCCCAGCAAATCTAAATACTAGGCACGCGTCATGGATCTCATGTACTGGGGCAGTGCAACGGCCCGTCCATCTACGCGCAGCCCATATAAAACATGAACATCCTCAAGCGTGATGGTATCCTCTCTAGTGGGCAAGTGAAAAGTGTGCGTCTCTGGTTGCCACCGCTCTACCAAGGCCGTGATGAGAGACCAATCAAGTTGTATCCGCCCAATCTGCAAAATCATAAATAAGTCTGTAGCTTGTAGGCGCGCGACTACGCGGGCATGGAAATGATGCTGCCTCAAGAACTCCCACAAATCGTCAGGTCTCCTGGGGCGGAGAGCTGATCTGATAGTTGTCCCTCCCATACAAAGGAGGGCCTATGGTCGCCTGCAACACTAATAGTTGATCCTCCGCTGGTCCAGGATGCGCAGGCGGCAAGTCCATGTCGTCTACTATAATTTAAACAAAATTATTTGTATGTGTTAGTTTAATGAATTAAATAATTATTTTTATAATTGTATCGAGTAATTATCTATAGATTCCAGACCCGATATTTGAGGCCCGATAGCACCAAGTTATTCTTAAATTTATATGTGTCAATTTTAACATTTTTAGAATTTTGTTATTTTAATAAATTAAATAATTATTTTCCCAGCTGGACTGAGTAATTATCTATGGGTTCCAAGCTTGATTTTTGAGGCCCGGTAGCACCAAGTTATCCTTAATTATTATGTGTGTCAATTTTAACATTTTTAGAATTTTGTTAGTTTAATAAATTAAATAATTGTTTCCCCAGCTGGACTGAGTAATTATCTATGGGTTCCAGGCTCGATATTTGAGTTTCGGTAGTACCAAGTTATCCTTAATTATTATGTGTGTCAATTTCAATATTTTTAGAATTTTGTTAGTTTGATAAATTAAATAATTATTTTTATAATTGGACTGAATAATTATATATGGGTTCCAGGCTCGATATTTGAGTTAATTTGACAACATATATTAATATTTTAGTTTTGTAAGTTTATTTTTATAAATTAAATAATTAATTTTGTAGAGTGTAATTGGATAGAGTTTGTAGTTAGTACATACATAAACTAAAAAGACTATACGCTAAAAGGCTCTATATCATACTACACTAAAAGGCTCTATATTTTACTACGCTAAAAGACTCTACATTTTACTACATCATAAGTCTCTATATTTTACTACGCTAAAAGGCTCTATATTTTACTACGCTAAAAAGCTCTATATTTTAATACGCTAAAAGACTCTACATTTTACTACGCTAAAAGGCCACTATTACATATAAAAATAACAAACATAACATACATATGAACAACAAACTAAATAAATAATATTTATTTATTATTTAAGAAAATAAAAATATAACATTAACAATCAAAATTATTTATCAATTTTTAACTATTTTTTGTCCCAAAGCTAATAAATCAATCCGGGTATAAATAAGATATAAATTTAAACACAAACATAATACAAATTCACATGAAAACACATAATAAATATGCATATACTCTACGAGTGTCGACATAAACAAAATCGAAATACTTCGATTTAAGTTTTGAAAAAGATCCAAATCGATTTTTGGAACCCGAAAGAAGGAATCCAAGGCTTGTGCTATGTGCGGGACCTACACTCTTCGCTTTTTGGGTAACGAGTGGGGCCAAAAAAAAAAAATTTATAATTTTGCGAGGGGGGAACAAGCAGTGATGGAGTTTTAAAATGGGGGATTCACTTCAGTATGGTACTGAGTTTTCCCAAAAATAATTATTTTTTTAATAATTCGCAGTATATTACTGTTAATCACTTTAACGGCTAACTTTCTGTTAAAGTAATTCGTAGTATTATACTGCGAAGTATGTAGTTGTGTAACTTTTTTTTTTATTAGTAGAAAGGTATTTTGTGCCCAAAAGGCACTATTTAAGTTTTGGACTCCTCTTACTAGACACTTCCAACGATTACTTTTTCTTTAACCATTAAGGGTGTGTTTGGTATCATGAAAAATATTTTTTAATTTTCTCATATTTGGCTCACTTAAATGTTTTGGAAAAAAATTTCTTTATCAACTCATTTTCCTCCAATTGGAAGAAAAAAACTTCCTTATCAAAAGAAGGGAAATTTTTTTTCCAAAATACATTCTCAACAAAATATTTTTCAAAACACATTCTCAACCTTCCCAACCGACAAGTGAGGCTTGCTCAGTTGGTAAGCACCTCCACCTACGACCGTTAGGTCCTGGGTTCGAGTCACGTTGGAGGGGAAGTATGGAAACACTATAGATCCTCCTAATTTGGGAGGGGTTTAAAACCAAAAAAAAAAAAAAAAAACCT
>MU677177.1:0-21313 GCA_026770625.1 Nicotiana glauca | reverse complement strand
AGAATCATAGTTGCTTTAGGATCGACCTTAATAAAAGAACGAGATGAGCCTCGCCGCATTGAACACCTAAATGCGGGGCCCTCAATAATAGCTTGCAAATACTTAGACTTGGAAAAATCGTTTAGCAAATATCATGGTTTTTCCCGAAGTTAATAAATGCGTAGAAGCTTTAGGCGCGAATAATAAATATTACATTCTTAAACCTGGGTGCACATTTATGTGACCCAAATCTAAATCTCAACGAAGTCAAAGTGTGTTAAAGGCCACAGGCGTACTGGTACGGTGTGGTCCGAAATATATTTTTACGGCGTTGCAAGTCTTTGTTAAAAATAATAATAATAATATTAAAAAGGGGTTAAAAATTAAAATTTGCACATAAGTTAGAGCATGTATAAAAATCAGATAATTTAGCCAAATATAACAGTTGAGCGACCGTGCTAGAACTACGAAACTCGAGAATGCCTAACACCTTCTCCTGGGTTAACAGAATTCCTTATCCGGATTTCTGGTTCGCAGACCGTTAAATAGAGTCAAACCTTTCCTCGATTCGGGATTCAACCGGTGACTTGGGACACCATAAATCTTCCAAGTGGTGACTCTAATTCTTAATAATAAATTCCGTTTCGATTGTCCTTTAATTGGAAAAACTCCCTTTACCACGCCCTTCGCGGGGTGCGGTAGCGCCAAAAGGAGGTGTGACACTACTCATTCATAAGATTACTCGACTCTTATTCGGTTTGATCTACGAGGGCACGACCCATCCACCCCCCATGGGGACGAAGCTTCAGCGTGGCCACGGCCACTTGCTGCCAGCTCACGAAGCTCACAACTATAAATACTAAAAGAGGGAGCCCTAGTAAAGGGAGCTTCTTCTTCACCACTATTCACCAGAGAGAGAAGAAACAAAAATACCCATATTACGGGAAAGTGAAACATTATTGTAAGGGGCTGAACCTCTTCATGGAGAGGCAGACCAAACCAATATTATGAATAAAAGCATTTAATGTTTCTCCTCCTAATAATGAGTACTCATTATCGTTTCTTCCATTTGGTCTAATGAATTATTACGGTTTGCTAGGATTTTTCCGTGATTCATTTACATTGTTTTACACTCATAAAATATGCGATAACTTTTGAGCCGAACATCCTTCAAACTAACGGCCTAATTATTAATATATGTTTACCGTCAAAATACATATCATAGATGAAAAGATAGTCAAAAGTAATGTAATTCAAGTCATAAAATAAAATAAAAAGGGGAATAGATTTCCATTTTCCACATGCCCCTCATGTAGGATAAAGCAAATTAAAAGGGAAATAGGAAATTGAATAGTTCGGTAATACGTTTGTGCCGTATAAATAGAAATTGCAATTAATTTTCAAGTGGGCAACACCGGGTAATTATTTTAGCCTTGATATATGCACTATGCGTTATTTCCTCTATTTAAAATATTAAATGTGTTTCATAATGGAAACAAGAGAACAAGAAAAGCATTAAGTGTCACTAAAAACGTTTTTCTTTTAGTTTACAAATTTTAAGTGGTAGGTATAACCGTCATTAAACGCTATGTTCCTAATGTTCATAACATTATATGAAGAGAAATAAGAGCATGACCGACTTTTAAGCTCTTTTTAATTTTTTGATGTGTTTGGCAATAATAAAAAAATGCTTAAGAAAATCCAATACGAGCAAGTTGGATAAACATAACTTTTTCGAAATTGGCTTAAAAACCATATTGATTTGACCAAAAATATTACATTCTTATCCCTTATAATTTTTCTTAATCTCGAAATTACCCCTAAGTAGAAAACCCTAAAATATTCTATCTCTTTCGTTTCTCTATTTTTGTTGCAGCCTCTGCATTCTTCTTCCTCTTCTTCCGTAACTTTCCCCAACTTCAGTCCACGTAAGTATATTATTCTTGTTGAATTTCAATTCCTTTCCAAGTTTTGGAATTATGAATATCATAAACAAGTCTTGGTATTAAATTCTTACCCATTAATACTACTATGATTTATTTCTGTGAATTAAATATATTAGAGTAATCGGCTCATTTATAATGTTAACAACTTTAAGGATATTTCTGTCTTTTTAACAGAAAAAGTGCTTACCATCACTTGTTTACCAAACATTTCAATAATTTTTTTTTTAAGTTTCAGCACTTTTATCCAGAAATGTAACTACTTATTTATAAAACAAGCTCCAACACTTAAAAGCTCACTTTTTCTCGCTAATCCAAACGTGCTCTAAATGTGTTAACAAGGAAGAAGGCTTTAAGAATTTAAAGTAGTCCTTAAAGAAGAACTTGCTTTGATTTTTCCACTAGAAAAGATTTATCGAGGTAGACATGAATCATGATACACTTCTACTTGTTTAAACTTATCGTCTCCAAATGTTCTAGTATTGCAAAACTTGACTGCATGTTGCTGAAATATTCGAATGTTTGTATGTGGTAGATTGTGAAAAATTGAAATCACCGTTTAATACGAAATTCTATTTTCACAAAACCTATTGTAAAATTGTTCCTCTTTTCCCTTCCTAGGCCGAGAGTCCTCCGGAAACAATCTTTCTGCCTTCTTAAAGGCATAGGTAAGGTTTGGGTACACTCTATCCTCCCTATACCTCGCTTATGGGATTACACTGGGTTATTGTTGTAGTTTGGCGAAAGTAGAATTTCTTAACAATCACAAAAGATATTTTGTAAGGATGATATCATATGCAACATATATGAATGTTGAGAAATTATATTTGTGACTGAAACTATCCTAAAAATATCAGCTTACCTTTATATCAAGAAGTACCACTTAAGAGGTTGAGAAATATACAAGGTGCTTGCGCAAGACATAGATCAGTTTTCAACATTTCAAAGTTGGTGGTTTATGGCTATTTCAACATTCCATCTCTCTCTGTTTTGTTCTCCAACGAGTCTTAGTAAGTCTTGTCCAAACATTTGTTATTCAAGTGTCATTCTTCATTTGCTGAGGCTGTAGAATCAAGTGTTGAACCCGTAGAAGAATATATAAAGGGCTTCGTTGGCTGCCCCAAAGATATTATCGTCGATCCTTCCGATCTTGAGGGAGAACATATGAAAGGCTTCGGTGGAAATTGGATGGCCTCTAAGCTACCTTCCAGCATTTCAATTGCCTTACTCATTGGTGGTCTCTGTGAGGGATCAGTTTGGATGCACCACAAACCTACTAATATCATCTTTTTTGCAATTTCCTTTTCTTCTTTGGTCGTGCTGCCTTGTATATTTATGTCTTCATCTGTCACAAGGCGTTGATAAGCCCAACGTGGGAAGTATATTTCGCTATGATTGCTTCTTTCAGCGCTGTAATTCCTTCTTCCTCCAACCATTTCAAGAACCATCATTCCGTAGCTGTAAACATCAGATTTGTGTGAGACACTTCCGAAATTTCTACTGAATACTTCTGGAGCAATGTAACCAATGGTTCCTCTAGCTTCCAACATTGATATCATGCTTTCTTTCTGAAGGCATAATTTTGCTAGGCCAAAATCAGATATCTTGGGGCAGAAGTCCTCATCCAGAAGGATATTGTGAGGTTTTATATCAAAATGCAATATTCGTGCATTGCATCCTCGGTGCAAATACTCCAGTCCTCGACCTATCCCAAGTGCAATTTCGTACAACTTTTCCCATCCCAACTTAGAACCTTCACCATAGATGTGTTTATCAAGGGATCCATTGGGCATGAATTCGTAAACAAGAGCTCTTTCTCGGCCATTAAAACAAAATCCCAACAGAGTAACTACATTGACATGGGAAGTTCGACTGATGCTTGCAACTTCATTGATAAATTCTTCCCCATCCCCTTTAGTCTCATTTAGAATCTTGATAGCAACGGGACGGCCATTAAGGTTACCTTTGTAGACCCCTCCAAAACCCCCTTGTCCGAGTTTCTCTTGAAGTGAATTTGTCATTTTCTTAATGTCTGAATAGCTATATGCTTTAGGGGCTAGGGATCCATACTGCCGGAGGACAGACTCAATATTCTGGTATTCTCTCCTCTTCTTTGATAACAAAAGGCATGTAACAGATGATTTCTTTGCATAGTAGTAAAAGATAAAGCAGGCCAATATCGTTGTTATCCCAGCAGCAGATATACCTGTAATTAACCAGACGAAAAAAGGTTGTTCAAATACACTGATTATCTGTAAGTTCTTGGTCATTGTTGAGAAGAGAAAGATAATAATAAGATGAACAATGTCAAATCAAGGACAGTTACCTATGGCAGCCTTCACTCTGATATCTCTTTTATTGCCTGTAATGCATAGATAAACAAGTAATGAACTGATACAGAAGCATAATAAAGGATCTTCAGTGGTATAATAAATCAACTGTTTTCCCTATATATGAAGAAAGAAGTTTTTCTCACTCCAACAGTTGAGATATAACTTTATTTTCTCGCTCCAACAAACATCATAAAACTTTCACTAACTCACATAAAAATCACAGTGGTCGGAAAAAAATAAATTTTTGGATACTATTTTATTATTTTATACTTTTTATTTTCAGTCTAATTAATAGTTAGCCAACTAAAATAGGAGAAATATGAATATATTTTTACCCTCCCAAAAATAATAGCCGATAACAAAAGTAATAGTGATAAGTACTTCGTGCATATGTGCCAGCCTATGGTTTTCTTCCCCTTTCTGAAGTGCATTTAATAGTTGAAGACTTTGGGATACCTGTTAGATACAACTAATTTTGGCAAACAGAGTAAGTTAGATAGGGAGATGAAACACACCTAGATGGAACACACCTTGACCTGCTACATTACCGCAGTAATAAGAATAAGTCTGGTCCCTGCAAAGGCAGGTTGGCTCCGAAAGATTTGTCTCTGACCAACATAACCCACCTGACTTCTCACAAACTACACATTCTGTGCTTTTGTTAAACACCACATCAAACCCTTGCTTCAATAGCTCCAATATCTTCGTACTTCCTTCCTTCTGGGACTGCTCAAATGCCTTCACCACAACAGGAACGATGACCTTATGCTCACATCTCGGGTACCTTGGGCCCCAGAATGATACAAATGACTCATCTGGATAGAAACCAAGACTGGAGTTTCCATTGATATTGCAGCTAAAGGCGAACTTTTCCCATTCTGAAGGTATATCGAAAGGACAATCATAGAACAGGCCGACGGCTTCCAAGTCAGGACCATAGCGGAAAAGGGCACCACTCAAGGTGGTGTCACCAAATCTATCAGGACAAATGTCTTCTTCAAGATCTTTACGTGCAATTCTCATGGTTTCTTTTTCTCCATTGATGTCAAGTACACGGAAATCATGACCGTCAATCTTCATAACGGGATAATGGTTGGCTTCGCATTCAAGCTCGAATTGTGG
The DNA here is from genome assembly GCA_026770625.1 of Nicotiana glauca. NCBI lineage: Eukaryota > Viridiplantae > Streptophyta > Magnoliopsida > Solanales > Solanaceae > Nicotiana > Nicotiana glauca. The sequence continues at coordinate 15,936 of MU677177.1, read as the reverse complement.
AAGACCACATTCTTGAGGTCGATCACCACCCCAGAAAGGGAAGCCGATATTCTGAATATTCCCACAACTGTAGAAGCTATTACAAGTGGTATGCTGTTTATTTTCTTGGCCATAGGATGATGAGGAAGTGATTAATAAGAATAGGATGGTGATGATGAAGTGGAAGAAGTAAGTTTTGAGCATGCATTTGTGAGAACTCATCAAAGAGAGACTAAGTTGGCTGGAGAATACCTAGGTATTAGAAAAGTTTTGCTAAGTATATGATTTCAAATATTCAATTGAAATTAATGTTAGTGTAAAAATAATCCAGTTTTGACGAACGAAAAATATCATCCTGCCAATTTATTATGGACAACAACGGAAGAGCTGCTAGTTTTGATGACTTTTCTACTGATTACTAAAGAAAATTGACTTTTCAACTTAGACGATTGGAGAAAATAAGGTTAATGTTCATACGTAGACGGAGAGATTACAAAGGAATGAAAAGGCATATAACGTTTACAACCAGCTTATTGGTAGCTTTCAATTGAGTAACCTTGAAATTTCCTTCGAGACAGACTGTAAAAAGACTTTCTTAAATTCCACAATGAATGAATATAAAACAGCCTATAAAATATTTTTTTTTCAGAAACTTAAAAAGAAGAAAAATTCAAAATAACAGGAAAAAGAAAGAAAAGAAATTTCAAGTGGTATCACATAGTACGTATTTTGGGAACTAAAACCAATGAGCATACAGCTGGGTTAGCCAAATCTCAAATGCAGTGCACTGCCTACAGCCTACTGGGTTCATTTTCAGCTCTCTTTGCGGAATGTTAAACCTGGTTTCAGATTTTAGATGCAATGAGTTAATGGCTTGCTACGAAACTAGGCAAGGCAAGGTTGTATTTTGATTCTTTTGAATTTAAAATAGTCAGTCAGAAAATAGACGAATTTCTAACATTTACATCACAAGCTAGATTTTAAGCAGCAACATATGATAGTTTAACAGCAACGTTCTATTAGAATTAAAGATAAATAGCAAATGAAAACAATGAAGATATATGGGCGTACCTTTGCAATGATCAAACCTCACGGTACCATCTCGGCAAAAGACAAGAGATCTGATACAAATTAGAAATAGAGTAGCTGCAGTTGTCGGAAGTGTACATGGGAGTTGAGCTAGTTATTTACCTATATATTATTGCATTTTATATTTGAGTCCTATAAATAGTTATTTTATTTCACTTTGACCCCTAGGTTTTACTTCCTGTACTGAGTTTGCCATTTTCAGAGGCCATGAATGAAAACTCTTTTATTTTATTTGTCCTAATTCCGTTTATTCTTAGCTTTAGCATAGCCCTAGTTAGCTTCTTCTTCTCTGAAATTCAACAACTGTAACAATGGTATCAGAGCATCGATTCTATGACCTCTATGGCAATGGAGATGGATCGATTTATCCCACCATACTGTTGTTATAATGACCCACGAGCTAGGCATCCATGGTTGAATGCTATAGTGAACGCTCCAGCTACTGCACCAGGTTCCAGACTTGCAAATCTTCCACGAGATTTCAACTATGCACCCTACCAAAGTCCTAATTCTTCCGGTTATTATAATAGAGGTTATGGAGCTTACTATATTGGGTATCAGCAGCAATTCAAACCAACAAACCCTCTATAAACCTCTAATTTCAGTCCACATCAACCTTGGCAAGCTGAGAGTTTCTTATTGGTCCCTTATGCCTACCAGCCATCAGAGTTCACCACGACCTTTTCTGATTTTTCGACTGCTGGGGTGGTTTCAAATAGAGGCACCATAGTGGGTTTCCAATCTAATAACACGGGTTTCCTCCCTAGCATGAAAATGGCGAGGACTGACCACATCTCGGAGTATAATCTTTCACATTTGTTATTTGAGCAGCAACAACAACATGTTAATGATTCTGTACCTGTCAATTTTCTAATGGACGAAGCGATTCCAACTGCTGTTGATAATTCCAACCATAGATCTGAATATTCCATTCCCCTTTTGCCGTTTCAGCAGCAACACTTTCGTTTTGATACCATCGTCGAGAGCTCTCTTCCATCCAAAATGTTGATGGATGAGGGGATTTTGATGGGTTGCAACAATAGCACTTTCATTCACACATATGAAAGACTAAGCAATTTAATGGATGTTGTTATTCCAGAAGTTACTCTAAGGAAAGAGATGTTGGAAAAATTTGGGTCAACGGAAGAGGAACAGCATCCCACTCGTGAGCACCAGATGTTTGACAAAATGGAAATAGATAAGGAGATCGAGAATCAGTACGCTGATGAGAGTAGCTCTCCCATGATCGACGAGAAGCCCGAGGAATTTGCCGATGTGGTGAACAACAATGATAGCAGTCACATTATCCAGGTTCATATAGCTGCCACTATTGCGAGTGCTGAAAAGAACCACTATGCCATTAAGGATTCTGTGACAAACTTAAAGAAGTATATGTTTGAGAACAACCTGGACAGTGAAGTGGAGTTGAAGGTCACAGATACGAAGATCTATGAGTTGGTTGAAGAGGCTGTTGAATTTGCGTATGCAAGTCCTGTTCTAGCTCATATTCAGCTGGTAGAGAATGAATTTACTAATCCTAGTAGCTTCAAAATTGGGCCAGATTGAAGGCACATGGATACTCAATATTTTATTATAAGTAACGGTGTAATATGCAACACTAGAGAAACTTCCAAGTCTGTAGAGATATACTATTTCGCTGAGTTCATAAGGAAGTACTGGTTCCTTCTACTTTGTACCATGACAATTTTTGCACTTAATGAGATGTTGAGAAAATAAATTCATATATGCAATGAAGTGCAGCAGGTTGCCTACAGATTGTGGTATGAGTTATTAACTAATGCTTTCACTTCTCGTGTAAGGAAAAAATGGGATAGAAGTGGTGATGATCACGACAGTGGTAGTGTTAATATTATGAACAAGGGTCATGACAAATATAGTGTTACTTATAGAGACAAGTTAGAGAATGATGATTTTAAAGTTGACTTGGTTGATTCTCCTAATCATCCTCAAAAGTGGAGACCTCTAGATTCAATTAGGAAGTCAATGGAAAAGGTTGTTCCTATAAGTGTTGACATTTCATTTCACAGGAGCAAGTGTTTTAAAGTGAGCCTTGTGTCACATGTCAAACTTGGCACTAGGAATATTGTGCCTATTATAGAGGCCTTGGGTAAGTGGAGCTTTGCTAGGAACACTCAACATCTGTTTTCATATGTTGATCGTCAAGTTTTGTCGGGAGATCTAAAGACAGTCTACCTTCCTTGTGGATTTTTTGAAAGGAGATATAAAGTGATGGATGGTGCAATTCTCTCTGGTGTGATTGTAGGAATTCAGGTTCGAGAAGCTGCTGTTATTTTTAGAGGAGTTCAGAAATTTGAACTTAGTAAAACTGTTCAGTAGAGGGTAGAGTCAATTCCACAAGTCATGTTGCTTCTTCAATCAACAGATGAAAGATGCACCAACTCCTCTTCATTAGATAAGGAATAGAAATATAAGCTACTTGAACTTCTTGGAGTGCAAGCCCATAAGCTTGGGTTCAGTGAATTTGAAATGCATATTGGCTTAGATAAAGATAATGCAATTGGAAATAGAGCTTCAGGATACAAAGTTGTTCCAAGCACCAGAAAGGCAGTAGCAGGTGTGGTTATTTCTTCATTTTTAAAAATCACCCTTGAGGACGAGGGTGGTTTGATGGGGAAGTGGATCCTATACTTTTGTCCAATTCATGTACGTGATCAAATAGTTTATTCATGTTCGTCGGCTGAAATTTCAAAGGAAGGTTTATACTCCAGTTATTCAATACAGAAGGTTCTTGATGTAATATTCACTTATGTGAGCTTATGCATAAGTGATAGGGAGTTAGTTCAAGCTGATTGTTGCGCAATGACTTGGCTAGGTGACATTGTTAAGAGGATTGCTTCAGAAAATCAGCTAATGCAGTGGACGACACCCTTAGGTCTCCTTATTGTGCTGTTTTACTTTAAAAATCAGTGGCATGTTATAAGAACTTCTCTTCAAATTTTGGCTTTGCCGCGCAAGGGTGATTTAGTTAAGGACAAGAAATAGAGAACTGCTTTTCCTCCAAATTTCATGCACTCACTGGATGGTTCACATATGATGATGACTATTGTTGCTTGCAGGGATGTTGAACTACGATTTGCAGGGGTACATGATCCCTTTTGGATTCATGTTTGGGATGTCGACCAGATGAACATGATACTTGGCGAAAAGTTTGTGCAAATTGTTCTTAATGTTTCTCACATGGAAGATTAGGGTAAGTCGCAACGTAAGACTGCTGTATATGAGGCGTTGAACGAAGTTGTTAGATGTTCGAAAAATAAAATAGTTTTCATGGTCTTGCAAATTGATCCCAATAACCGGAGGGAATGCGAAAGTTTCTCTCTTCTTGCTGCCATTATAAACAAGCACAAGGGTGCTATAATAGGGAGCGCACCTCACTGGTTTGAAGTTGCATTCCAGAATACTTTGGAGATAATCATGGCAGATTTTGAAGATTATCTTAAGCATTAGCTTAAGTTCCTTTTTCAGGAAACTACTGCAAATTATTCTTCTTTAATACAATGGAAACCATTCAAGCTTGTTATAGATTCTATTCCATAGACCTTTAGGCACATTCAAAAGAACATTGCTGAACAAATGTTTCAAGACGTCAAAGGCATTGAAAAAATACCTCAATGCATCAAAATCATTGGTGTTGAAAATTTGCTTGCTAACAGAATGGTTCCGAAGAGAGGTCTCAATCTAAGGACAAGAACTTTCAGAATTGAAGTAGCTTCACATTTTCCATTTGATCCTGGATGGATTGAAGTCCTTGTTGGGGTTAAAGTGGTGGTGTGAATGGAAAATGAGGGAAGAAGGTGAAAAGACAACTTTAGCTTTTGCACTTTGTTCCTCATTGGTTAAAGACAAGCATTTTGTTGGGTTTAAATATAGAAGCACTTCCTTAAGCTCTTAAAAGGAGATAAGAGGAAGGGGCCTCGCGCCGTCGTCATCGTCGTCGTTGTCGCTAGCTCGGCTTCGTCCTCGGCCTCGGCCTTGGTCAATTGATATGATTGAATAGCCACATGCAGTGTGAAAAGCCACTTTCGCACCCTTTCAATCTAGAATTTGTTGGCTATAAATAACCAACTATTCCTTTAGAATTTTTCACTCTGAAATTTTCTGCTTCATCACCTTCTTCTTTCTGCATCATTACTTTAAAACAAAGTAAGTTCCTCGTGTGGTTTTCTCCATTACTTTTGAGTTCGCCGATAACTTAGTAGTTTGAAGTGCCGCTACTGCTAAGTTGGAAGTTCCGTTCTATCCTGGGAAGAATTTATCCGTCAACCTTGGGCAACAGTGAGGGGATAAGATTCTTTAAGGACACACAAGAAACTTGTGGGTTCGGAACATAATTCTGCCAATTTCTGTTCATTTATTTTTTCCTAGTTTTGTCACTTATAAGTTTAAGATAACAAGCTTAAAGAATCTTATTTATATATATCATTGTTATTCTGATTTTTGAAGTGTCTGAAACCTTCGTGGTTTTCTAAACAGTTTTGAAGAATAATCTCTTCATTGTTTTAAAATCAGTTTGAAGAATAATCTCTTCACCGTGTTGTCTTGGTTTGAAGAATTAAATACTTCACCATTTACTGAATTTGTTTGTGTCATATTGACAGAAATCGCTAACGGAGAGGAACAAAGTGATTCTGCTGCAACTGTTACCGTTCCTAGCCCTCCTACTGCACCTGCAACGGCTATGCCACCAGCAGAAAAGCCGGGGAAATTTTCTGGTGTAGACTTTAAGAGATGGCAGCAAAAGATGTTCTTTTATCTAACTACTCTAAGTCTGCAAAGGTTCATTCAAGAGGATGTTCCAGTCGTGCCTGAAGAACCCCTGACAACGAGCGCTTCCTTATTATTGAGGCTTGGAAGCACTCTGATTTCCTGTGCAAAAACTATATTTTAAGTAGGCTAGAAGATGGCTTGTACAACGTTTATAGCGTCATGAAAACATCAAGAGAATTATGGAATGCTCTTGAAAAGAAGTACAAGACAGAAGATGCTGGATTAAAGAAGTTTGTGGCCGCCAAATTTCTGGATTTCAAAATGATTGATGGTAAATCGGTTATAGCGCAAGTTCAAGAACTCCAAGTTATTATTCATGACCTCCTTACTGAAGGTACAAAACAAGTTAATACTTTTATTCAAGATATTAATTATTGTACTAATTATAAATTTACGTTTGAAGGTATGGTTATAAATGAGGTGTTTCAAGTTGTGGCATTTATTGAAAAGTTGCCTCCGTTATGGAAGGACTTTAAGAATTACTTGAAACATAAGCGCAAGGAAATGTTGCTTGAAGACCTTATTGTTCGTCTATGGATTGAAGAAGACAACAAGGCTGCTGAGAAGAAATCTAGTGTAATAATGGGTGCTAATATTATTGAGGAAGCTTCAACGAGAAAAAAGAGGAAGAAGCCGTCTGGATCAAAGAATTATCCAAACAAGAAGAGGTTCAAAAGTAATTGCCACAACTGTGGTAAGGTTGGACATAAGTCTAATGAATGTCGTGCACCAAAGAAGGACAAAAAGAAAAGTCAAGCAAACATGATTGAGAAGAATGATGAAATCGACGACCTATGTGCCATGTTTTCAGAATGCAACCTAGTCGGAAATCCTCGAGAATAGTGGATTGACTCAGGAGCAACTCGACATGTTTGTGCTAACAAGGAGTTGTTAACTTCTTATGATTCCGCTGGACCTAACGAGACAATGTTTATGGCAAACTCTGCTACTGCAAAAATCGAAGAAACAGGCAAAGTGGCTTTGAAGATGACTTCGGGAAAGATTGTGACCTTAAAGGTTGTTCTTCATGTTCTTGAAATGCGGAAGAATTTAGTTTCAATATCACTTCTAGTCAAGAATGGATTTAAGTGTGTTTTTGTTTCTAACAAGGTTGTACTTAGTAAGAATGAAATGTACGTAGGAAAAGGTTACCTGACAGAGGGTCTTTTTAAGCTCAATGTAATTGCCATTGATATGAATAAAATTTCTGCTTCTTCTTACTTGTTTGAGTCAAATAATTTATGGCATGAACGTTTAGGTCACGTCAATTTTAAAACTTTGCGAAAAATGATTAATTTGGAAGTACTACCTAAGTTTGAATGCAATAACTCGAAATGTCAAATATGTGTGGAATCAAAGTATGTTAAGCATCCTTACAAGTCAGTTGAAAGGAATTCAAATCCTTTAGACTTAATTCACACGGATATTTGCGATATGAAGTCAATACCATCTCGCGGTGGAAAAAAGTATTTCATAACTTTCACTGACGACAGTACTAGATATTGCTATATTTACTTACTTAATAGTAAAGATGAAGCAATAGACACATTCAAGCAGTACAAAAATAAAGTTGAAACGCAATTAAACAAAAATATCAAAATGATAAGAAGTGATAGAGACGACGAATATGAATTTCCTTTTGAAGAAATATGTTTGGAAAATGGCATTATTCACCAAACGACTGCCCCTTACTCACCGCAATCTAATGGAATTGCGGAAAGAAAGAATAGAACATTAAAATAAATGATGAATGCCCTATTAATAAGCTCTGGTTTGCCTTAGAACTTGTGGGGGGAAGCTATTCTTACAACTAACCAAATACTGAATCGAGTTCCCCATAGCAAAACACAATCCATTCCATATGAAAAATGGAAAGAAAGAAAACCCAACTTAAAATATTTTAAAGTGTGGGGATGTTTAGCTAAAGTGCAAGTTCCTAAACCCAAAAGGGTAAAAATTGGACCAAAAATCGTTAATTGCGTTTTCATAGGATATGCAACAAATAGGAAGGCATATCGGTTTTTGATTCATAAATCAGAAAATTCCGACATTCATATTAATACGGTAATTGAATCGGATAATGATGAATATTTTGAGAATATTTATCCGTATAAAATGGAATGTGAGTCATCTAATGAAAAAACTAAGCGACCTTGGGAAGAAGAAAAGGAAGATACATTTAATAAGGAAAATCCAAGACGTAGTAAATGTCAAAGGACAGCTACTTCCTTTGGACCAGATTTTCTGGCTTTCTTATTAGAAAATGAGCCTCAAATGTTCAAAGAAGCAATGTCTTCCTCGGAAGCACAATATTGGAAAGAGACAGTCAATTGTGAAATAGAATCCATATTAAGTAATCATACTTGGAAATTGGTTGATTTTCCTCCAGGAAATAAACCTTTGGGTTCTAAATGGATTTTCAAAAAGAAAATGAAAGTTGATGGTACTATTGACAAATACAAGGCAACATTAGTTGTTAAAGGATTTAGACAACGAGAAGGACTTGATTACTTTTACACATACTCGTCGGTAACAAGGATTACATCTATTCGGGTGTTAATAGCGTTAGCCGCCGTGTATGGCCTTCAAATCCATCAGATGGATGTAAAGACGACCTTCTTAAATAGGGATTTAGAGGAATAAATCTATATGGAACAACCTGAAGGGTTTGTAGTTTACGGAAAAGAAAAGAAGGTTTGTAGTCTTGTGAAGTCACTTTACGGATTAAAACAAGCACCGAAACAATGGCATGCAAAATTTGATCAAACAATGTTGTCAAATGGTTTCAAGATCAATGAGTGTGATAAATGTATTTACATTAAGAATACTGATCACGCTCAACCGAGTCTCACAAAAGACTATGGCGGGAATATAATCTGAGTATTATAGCCCAGAGTCAAACCATAGAGAATTAACCCACCAATTACCACTGTCAGAGTTACTCAATTCCCACAACCTGTTCTCTCAAACTTTCGGATTCACAATTGTTGATTATCTAACAGCTAATAATGAAAATAATAAATACTGAAAAGTAACTATGCTTGATGTGTAAACAATATAAAGAAGGTTTAAGGTATTGATTTCCCCCGTTGGTCTTTTCCTTGGTTGTATATTTCTTATAATTCGGATTTATCTATCTCTAACAATCATGAACTCTCAATTTATCATAATTCTTTCTCAAGCTATTATAATAATTTACTAAATGCACTCTCTCAAGTTATGTTAGCTAATTTCACAAAACAGTTCACTTAGATTGCACCCGGGATTTTGTTATCTCTAATTCAACCCCTAATCCCTCGGTTATGACTCTCGTCTATACTCCGTGAGTGATGTTTTTCATACAATCACCTAAATATGCACTCTCTCTCAAGAAGATACACAATAAATAGGAACGGATAATTGAGGGCCCTTTCAACTATTCCACAATCAAAACGTATATGAACAATTAGAGATTAAACAAGAAAACCTAATTATATTGATAAAACAACCAAGTAATTCCCAACGGGTTCCATCAAAATGTTAGATTAAGTATTTAGCTACTCATGATAATGGGTAAATCAATAGCTAAAGAATTCATAATCATAAATTGCAAAAAATTAAGAAGAATAAAAGTAATGGTGTTTTTGTGATCTCTCACACTTGTTTCTCTTGCCAATAAACTCCAAAATTAAGCATCCTTTCGCTTTGGGCACGTTTCCTACATTATATAAAGGGTTTACAAAACTTTTATCGATTTACACTTTGGCCCATGAAGTTCTTGAATAGACCAGCATCTCCCGCAGCCGCGGCGTTGAGCGCGGTCGACCACGGCGCCTTCTGAAAAGGACCGCGGCGCTGACCGCGGAAATCCCTGTAAATCTTGCTTCCAGCTTTTAATTCTTTTAACTTCTCTTTTGCATTCAGGTACTTCTCAAGTGGGTGATTTATGTACGTTCTCACCTCTAAACGCTTCATTTTGTTCTTTGTCTATCTTGCATTCCCTACGAAACCAAATAGCATCAATTCAAGCATTTAATTGGCAATTTCCATAACAAAAACAACAACAAAGCATGGGTATCTACAACATAAATGGCGACTATATATCCTATTATCAACACCCCACACTTAAATCATTGCTAGTCCTCGAGCAATTCACCACACTCATAAAAGTCATTCCTTATATTATTATTTTTCAACGACTCACACCATGAACATTATACAAGGATCATACCTAGTAGTGAGTAGCTCATGCCTCAGCAATCAAGTTTTTCGCACCCTGCACATCTATACTTACTCAAACCACTCTATACAATAGTCAAAATGCACCTTTCCTTTGTGAATCACATGCCCTCACATCATACAAGAGAGTAGTTCCATATATATAATGATAATGATATAATTCATAACTCAAATAGACAAAATTCACTCACTCTCCAAAGAATATTCGCATGCAACAAAGATGCACCATAGGCTTGCCCCTAGTGTACTACTCCACTAATTGAACCTCATTCAGTCTAAGATCAATAGGACTTTATTCGGTTGTAATGTAAGCTAAGGTTTTGGTAGGATACATTTAGATGTAGTGACTAACTCCCCTAAGCACTTTTAATACAATTACATTGCACTTACAAGCTCGTTATTTTGTAAGCCAACATTCCACCATATTTAGATATCCCCGTACTTTAGATGCACTATAACTAGCTACCACTTATTTATTACTACAATTTTTTCTTCTGTGGTGCTTCTCTTTATATGCTTCACATTCGCACCTTTTTCAATTTCCATGGTTCCACTTTGTAAACCAAACTACCACCTCACACTTTGTTTTTACATACTCTCAATAACCTTCAAATGCTTAGGGAGCGGAAGGAAAATTTTGTTTAAAAAGCAAGCTATTCAAACAGTCGGTTAAGATTCACATTGTGGTTACCAAAGAACAGGCTTATAGGCTCAACAGGGTTAACTAAAATATAATGTATTCAGGTGGGTAAAGAAAATATTTATGGCTCAACAATGAAACGCCTATATCATTTCTAAAACCAAATGAAGTTACTATTTCGCTTTGAAAACACACAGGGAAAGTTCTAGGCATCAATTGTACAGCATGGAACACAAACAATACTCACACATACTTGGCATATGACTCATTCCAGATTGGTTTATCAAGATACTATCTTTCAAGTGTTCAAGTTAAGCACAAATATACAATTTTTAAGGCACTCAAACAAGATTCACTTTGAAGCTAAGCACTACACTCTAGCATCTATCGTGTTCAGGTGTAAGAACGCTAAAGGCTGCAAATTTCAGCACTTCGTCCATTAATCCTAATCTAAAAAAAAATCTACCTAAACCCGGTTCAAGCAAAAACTATTGGAAAAGAACCGTGGCCCAAAGAAAAACCAAGGGGGAATTACTATACTACCTAAAAACAAAATCTTTTTGGTGTTTTTTTTCTCTCGACTTAGTCCCTTAAGAACCGCGTCGACAGAGATCCATCGTCGGGACAAGTCGTTTCTAAATTTTTTTTATTTTAATTCCTATACAGAATCATAACTACTCCAATTCTAAATATCTACACACAAAAATATAGTACAGGTATACATACATACAATGAAATTCCCCCACCCGACACTTAAAAAGGAAGACATGTCCCTATGGCTTAAAAATATAATGAACAGTGACGTAAAGGAACTTTCCTGAGGCATTACTCCTGATCGGACATAGTGTCAGGGTTCACGCTGCAGGCGCGACACAAAGCTCTCAGCCAACCCATAAATTTCTTCTCAGATTTCACCTGTCTATCTGCTATAGCATCAACACGAGAGCTCAGGTCAGTGACGGATGTCTGCAGTCCCATCATTTGCCACTCCACATCAGCCAGGCGAGTGCTACTGCGTGGCTGGGAGGGCCCTGCATCACTCCCATGAGGAGGGACGGTGACCTCAATAGCATCTGCATCATCATGAGCATTTTCTGACTCAGACGAGTCCTCAGAATCGCGAACAGGCACACGTGCTTCTTGGCTAATCTTACTAGCTCGGAATGGTGTTTTCAAAGGTAATTTGCTGTCAGTTCGAGCGTTCTCGGGGACATTGGCCATGCGGCAGAGACGGGTGACAAGTGATGGAAAATAGTGGCCTTTGCCCAATTCCAGCGATCTAATGAACATCTCCTCAGATAACACCCGTGTAACATCAAACCCTTGATGGGTCATAAAGCAATAAATCATAGCCGCTCGTGGCCCATTGATATCGGTTGTGTTGCTGGAAGGAAGCAACCGAGTGTTGATGACTGTGAGCCAACACTTGGCTAACCAAGAGAGTGACTGAGAGTGTAGAGTCATTGGTTTGGAAATCCATTTTGCTTGTTTTCCTGGAATACCGATGACTCCCAAGAGTCTATCCCATTTAACTGGTGGCTGACTGTTGAGGAGGTAATAATCCTTACCTGTGAAGGCTGGGATGCGGTAAGCCCGACGGATGGCCTCAGGAGTAGCATTGATTCTAGTGTTTCGCACTGTCACCACCCCATTATCATGTTCAGAGAGGTTGGCATAAAATTCCAGTACAAGCTCAACATTGGCTTCTTCGGGAGTGTTAAAGAAGATGTCAAGGTGAAACCTCTGCAGCTCATTAAGCATATCCGGGCAATCTAGTTCCAGAGAAAACCTGTCTTTGTGGATTTCATGTTGCAATTTCTTTGACAATTTCTGATTATATTGTGTCTCTGCTGCTTTAGAGACAAACCTAGAGCTATCAAAATCGATCGTACTAGATTGGCCCCTTGCCCGTGAAGAAGAGCCCGTGCCCCTGACTGAGGCCCCAATGTTCTGGCGCTTACGCGAGGAACTCATTATACCTGCAAAAGCCGATAAAAGTCTATTAGTACGATCCTAAAATGGTGACTATGGGAGGTTACTCAGACTTCACCCCAACCAAGTCACACATCTCCTTATAACTCCTTCATTGAGGCAATTTGCCAAACATATTATGGGCAAACCTTTGTTAAGTACCTTTTTAGCCCAATGGAATCAAGAACAACCTCCCCAAATCAATTATAAACACACCCACACACCCCACACTTATTCAACAACATCACCCTGCAATTTATACCATAGGAATCATTAACAACACAACCCCTTCACCAATCATATGTTCAAAGAAACAACGAACTACTACTGTACTACAAGAATACCAACTAACATTTATCATTATATAACCTAAAACAATAAACAAAAGCATACAATACAACAACAAGAGAAAGAAAAGAGAAGGAAGATAGAATCAAACCTTGTAAAGAAGAATAGCAAAAACTTGTGAAGGGGGAAGATGAAGAAGAGGGGGGATTAGGGTTTTGAGGGGAGTTGAGAGGAAAAAAAAAATTTTGGGGTTGAGGGGTGGGAGAATCGTGAGTGTGGGAGTGAGGGGAAGGGTTTTGAGTATTGGAGTTTTTATGAATTATGAAGTTATAATGAAAAGGGAAAGAGAAGAAAACAAAAAAATTAAAAAAAAAGCTTACCTGTTCAGGCCCGACCGCGGTCTGCCGCGGTCGACGCCACGGTCCTTTACAGACCCTTCCGCGGTCGGCCGCGGTCCTCGCTGCGGTCGCGGGCTTTTGTGCTACTTACCCAGTTATGACCGCGGATGCGGAGGACCCTTTTTTTAGTTGTTTACAATAGATACAACCGTTATATTTTACATTACAACAATTTCGTGGGTTGCGTCGCACACAGCGCCTGATTTAACATCGCGGCACGACGCAAATAGTGGAGTTCCTACTCCTTGTTTTTGTATTAGGGTTCTTTGAAATGTGACACCACTGTATCCCCTTTTTCATTAGCTGATCCAAGGTAGTGTTTCAACCTTTGTCCATTGATGGAGAATTTGTTTGTCCCGTCAGTTGATTCAATCTCCACCGCTCCACTAGCAAACATTTGCACTACTCTGAATTGCCCCGACCATCGGGATTTTAACTTACCCGGAAACAATCTTAGTCTTGAGTTGTACAATAACACCATATCACCGGGTTGGAAGTCTCTATCCACGATGTGCTTATCATGCATTTTCTTCATCTGTTCCTTGTAAAGCCTCGTGCTCTCAAAGGCGTGATAGCGGAATTCCTTTAGCTCATGCAGCTCCGTTAGTCGATTTTGTCCAGCTGCTTCGGGATCAATGTTCAATCGTTTCAATGCCCACCAAGCACGGGGTTCTAGCTCCACAGGTAAATGACAAGCCTTCCCAAACATCAACTTGTATGGTGACATACCTATTGGTGTTTTGAAGGCAGTTCTATATGCCCAGAGTGCATCGTCCAGCTTCTTTGCCAAATCCGTTCGTGTTGCGTTCACAGTCTTTGTTAACACACTTTTAATCTCTCTGTTGGACACTTCAACTTGCCCACTAGTTTGCGGATGGTAAGGAGTCGCTACTTTGTAGTGAACATCATATTTAGCAAGCAATTTCTCGAAGGCTCTATTGTAAAAATGAGTGCCTCCGTTGCTGATGATTGCCCTTAGTACCCCAAATCGGGTGAATATATGTTTCTTCAAGAATTCGACTACCACTCATGCATCATTGGTGGGCAAAGCTGCAGCTTCTACCCATTTAGACACATAATCCACTGCCATCAGTATGTACTTATTACCGAATGAGCTGACAAAGGGACCCATAAAGTCTATCCCCCACACGTCAAACACCTCTACTTCTTGAATTGGTTTCATTGGCATCTCATGGCGACGAGAAATATTTTCCGTCCTTTGACATTCGNGACCCCTCCAAAATGTCCTCCATATGTTGAAGCGTGACATGCCTGCAAAATTGAAGATTGTTCTATCTCGGGGACGCACCTCCAGATAATGTTATCAACATAAATTCAAAACAAATGAGGTTCATCCCAATAATACATGCGGCTATCACGGAAAAACTTTTTCTTTTGGACAGAAGAAAGGTCATCAGGAATTCTACCACAAGCCATATAGTTTGCAAAATCTGCATACCATGGTGCATCCTCAAGGTTGGCAGCGAGCAGTTGCTCGTCGGGAAAAGTTTCCAGAATTTCTTTGACCTCGACTGATTTTTTAGCTCCTTCAAGTCGTGACAGATGGTCAGCGACTTGATTTTACTGTGCCCTTACGGTCACGGATTTCGAGGTTGAATTCTTGCAACAGCAGCACCCAACGAATTAGGCGCAGCTTAGACTCCTTTTTCTCAATGAGGTACCTGAGGGCTGCATGGTCAGTTTATACAATTACTTTGGAACCAATCAAATATGATCGGAATTTGTCAAAAGCAAACACGACTGCCAGCATCTCCTTCTCCATCACTGTGTAGTTGAGCTGAGCACCGCTTAGCGTTCTGCTTGCATAATAAATCGGGTACATCAGCTTGTCTTTTCGCTGCCCCAAGACTGCTCCTATAGCATAGTTGCTAGCATCATACATGAGCTCAAATGGTTGCTCCCAATCGGGTGCAAGGATGATGGGTCCAGTGGTCAATTTTTTTTAGTTCCTCAAATACCAACCTGCAATCATTAGAGAACACAAAGGGGTGATCCTTTTCAAGAAGTTTGCATAATGGGTTAGCAATTTTGGAAAAATCTTTTATGAAATGCCGGTAGAATCCGGCGTGACCAAGGAAACTTCTCACCGCCTTTACTGAAGTGGGCGGTGGTAACTTTTTAATCACGTCAACCTTAGCATGGTCGAATTCAATACCTTTTCTGGACACTCGATGTCCCAAGACTATTCCCTCACGTACCATAAAATGGCACTTCTCCCAGTTTAGTACCAGGTTTGTCTCCACACAGCTTTTGAGCACTCTGCTTAAATTGTGAAGACAGTCTTCGAATGAATCTCCCACCACGGAGAAATCATCCATAAAGACTTCCATAATGTCCTCCACCATATCCGTAAAAATGGCTAACATACACCTTTGAAAAGTCGTAGGTGTATTACACATCCCAAAGGGCATTCTCCGAAAGGCAAAGATGCCATAAGGACAGGTGAGAGATGTTTTCTCCCTATCTTCGGGGGCTATTGAAATCTGATTATACCCCGAATATCCATTTAAGAAACAAAAGTGT
>MU677172.1:7870-21384 GCA_026770625.1 Nicotiana glauca | reverse complement strand
CTTCGGGAAAAAATCACGTGCTCACAATAATACATTAAATCGTGGATTTCTATAAACATGATTTTAATCCAATAGAAGGAAACAAGTAAACAATTATTTCTTTTATAGGAAATTTCCAAAATTCCTTTTTCTTTGTTTTTCAAATATTCTCAAGCCATGAATAGGAAACAACAACTTTAATAAGTTCAAGGAAGCAATACAAGCATGCACAAATCATGCTGAGGTCGATGGCCCGCTCCAACAAAAATGTAAATTGTACACTGCCGAGGGTCGAACGGCGCGAACCATAGATATATCTATTTAATCTGCCGAGGCGTTTGTTCTGTTCTAAAATTTAAGCACACACAGATAGTCAATCACGAGTCCACACAGAGCAATTAGCCAAAGAAAGTACATCCTCTTTTAACCATTTAAGAAAAATGAAGTTTAATCCTTTTAGAAATTTATTTACTAGTTCAATGTGATTTAAGCAGTTCAAGCTGTCAATAAGTTCACAAATAATCAAAGTATAACATGCTCTTGGGTCCTAGACTACCCGGACAATAGCATAATAGTAGCTATGCACGGACTCTCGTCACCTCGT
The DNA here is from genome assembly GCA_026770625.1 of Nicotiana glauca. Taxonomy (NCBI): domain Eukaryota; kingdom Viridiplantae; phylum Streptophyta; class Magnoliopsida; order Solanales; family Solanaceae; genus Nicotiana; species Nicotiana glauca. The sequence continues at coordinate 20,801 of MU677172.1, read as the reverse complement.
GCGTACGTAGCCAACACAAATAGGAGAACATACTCAATTATTTCACCTATGGGGACAATTCCCTCTTACAAGGTTAGAAAGGAGACTCACCTCGCTCCGAAGATCAATAACCAGCATTCCACGCCCTTCCGAAGACTCGAACCGATGCACAACGCTTCAAAACTAGCCAATAATTATGAAATTCCATTAATATATGCTAAGGTACTCATTATAATCCAATTTATAACAATTCCTAACCCCGATCGAAAAGTTGACAAAAACGCCCTCGATCCCACCTACTCGGATTCTAAAATTTTTTGAAGATAAACTTTACCTGAAACCTCACGAACTCAAATATATAATTTTCTCTCAATTTCATATCCGAAACCATGGTCGAAATTCAAAAATATCAAATTTCTAGGTCTTCCTCAAAACCTCAAATTTCCACTAGTTCCACGTTAAAATTCATGCATAATCGATGTATTTAACTTCTAATAAGCGGGGATAACTTACCTTGCCATTTAGTGACGAAGCCCTCCTTGAAATCCTCCAAGAATCACCCAAGACATGGGAAAAATGAAAGAAATGGGCCAAATCTCGTCTTAAAACAAGTCACTGCCGAGCACTGCCCTTCTCCGCGAACTCGGAAAGGCCCTTGCGTTGCGAAGCACAACCTGCTCCAACCCCAAAATATCCTCATCGCGTTCGCGACCCGACGAGCGCGATCGTGAAGGCCATCTCCCCAGACCCTACGCGTTCGCGCTCCAGGCCTTGCGTTCGCATAGGCCAATCACTCAGGCCCAACTTTCCTTCTACGCGTTCGCGATCTCCTCCTTGCGTTCGCTTAGTAACCAGCAAGACTTTGCAACCTCCACCTCACGTTCGCGATGGCTAAAACCAGTAGCCTCCCATCTTCCTCTTCACGAACGCGGGACTCCCTTCGCGATCACGAAGAAGGAAACCAGACACCAGCAAAACAGCAACATCTTTTAACCCAAATTTGATCTGCTAACCACCCGAGGCCCCCGAGACCCTAACCAATCATACCAACCAGTCCCATAACATATTACGGACTTGCTCGAGTCCTCAAATCACATCAAATAACACTAAAATCATGAATAAATCTCCAATCCAAGCTTTATGAACTTTAGAAATTCAAACTTATACTTTTGATGTTTAAACCTATCAAATCACGTCCGATTGACCTCAAATTTTGCGCACAAGTCATATTTGGCGTTACGGACCTACTCCAACTTTCGGAATCGGATTCTGACCTCCATAACAAAAAGTCCACTCCCCGTCAATCTTCTCAAAAACCTTCAAATTCTATCTTTAGCCAAAACTTCAAAATGACCTACAGACCTCCGAATTCACTTCCGATCACGTTCCCAACTCCAGAATCACCATACGGAGCTATTCCCAGACTCAAAATCCCAATTTGACATCGATATCACTGAAATGCACTTCAACCCAAACATATTAAATTTCTTTCAAAATGCTAACTTCCACAATAGGCGCCAAAATGTTCTCGGGTCATCCAAAACCCGATCCGGACATATGCCCAAGTCTGAAATTATCATACAAACCTGTTGGAACCCTGAGATCCTGATTCCGAGGTTGTTTGCTTAAAATTCCAATCCTAGTTCATTCATTCAACTTTAAGATTCCGAAATAAGGATTCTATTTTCAAATCAACTCTGAACTTCCCGAAGTTCAATTTCGACCACACGTATAAGTCATAATACCTGAAATGAAGCTGCTCATGGCCTCTAACTATTAAACGACACACTAGAGCTCAAAACGACCGATCGGGTCGTTACATCAAGGCTAGTAATACCTTAATCAGAAAGTTTCCACTATATTTAAGGTTCTATGATTCCACTATTTGGCTACTAGTAGAGCCAAATGCCCATCTGTTACTTCTATACCAAAAGGACCTGCAAACCTTGTCTAAATTTCTCAAGCCAAATTCACTGAATAGAATATGTGGTCCACTATTTCTATTACATTTGATGGAGGTTGATAACAGTAACATCTAGCTTGGATGTTGTAACAAAAAATTTCTACCTTCTTGTTGGACCGAGTAAAGGTTAGGTTTTGACGATTGACAAAGGAACTGAGAGATGAACCAGGTCCATCCCACAGGTCCATCCATCAGGTGCACAAAAACGGGCAGATTCGAGCATGTGGGATGAATGTGAAGGAGATAAGCTTAACTTGGTGTATTTAATATCTCCTGATCGAAAAGGTTGCATAATTGAGCCGGGCAAATCCTACTGAGTAGTAAGTCGTGGTTTCTTCACCTTTTGAGCCGGGTGTTTTCTAGGTAAAAATACTTGTATTCTTTACTTTATACATTTATTATTTCACAACAGTAGTAGTTTGAACACATAGAAGAACCAGGTCCTCTATAATCAGTTTAAGCAAAAAATTTGTCACCACACTAATTATCCCCCCCCCCCCGTGTGGTATTGAAGCATAAAATATCAATTGGTATCATAGAGGGTTATCCTTGAAGAGGTTAACACTTTAGGAAAAGATCAAGATGAGTGCACCACCTGGAAACTAGGAAGGGAAATCCACAGCTACGCCTCCACTCTTTAATGGTCAGTACTATTGGTGGAAGAACATGATGAGATATCACATCATAGGAGAAGACTATGAACTCTAGGACATAGTCACTGATGGTCCCCAGGCGACTACAAAAGAAGAATGATAAAGGAGTGGACGTGCCAAAGACAAGAGCTGACTGCACTGTTGAAGACTTGAAGAAATGGAAAAAGAATGCCAAGGCCAAGAAACGGCTTATGTGTGAACTGGTATAGATGAGTATAGTAGAATTCAAAGATGTGCCACTACTAAGGAAATCTGGGACACTTTGTAAGTGGCTCATCAAGGAACACCTCAAGTGAAGAGGTCTAGAGGAACACTGTTGTATTCTTAATATGCGAATTTCACCATGAAGGAAGGGGAAACCATCCAGGAGATGTATACAAGGTTCACCACACTGACAAATAAACTTAAATCTCTTGGAAGGGTTATTCTTGAAGAAGACAAAGTTGAGAAGATTTTTACAAGGGTACTGCCAGTTTCTTGGGAAAGAAAAATCACAGCTATTCAGAAATCAAAGAACATTGCCACTCTTAAGTTGGGTGAACTAATTGGAAATATCAATGCTTATAAACTTGCAAGGCAAACCATGAATATGGATGCACCCAAAAAGGAAAGGAGCATGGTATTCAAAATTACTAAAAGTGATGATCTAGAGGAGGATAAAGACCATGATCACAAAGGACTTCAAGAAGTACCTAATGAGAGGAAAGGGTCCCTCAAGAAATAGAAGCTACAGCAAACCAAGGGTTCCTGAAAAACAAACCAATGAGGGTTGTTACAAGTGTGGGAAGACTGATCACCACATAAAAAACTGCCCTCAATTGGAAATTGAGTGGAAGAAGGAAAGAGTTGAACGAAGGAACACAAAGAGGGAATATTTTCAACCGAAGAAGAACAAAAGATCAACAAAGGCTATGGTTTCTGCCTAGGAAGAAAGCTCAAATTAGGACTCAGAAGGTGAAGATGGAGATGAACAAGCACTTATGGCAATTGGAGAATCCGATGAGGAATCTTAGGTAAGTATAATTCATGTCAAAGACAAGATTAAATTTTTGTCTAAAGAAAGGTTATTTGTGTTACTCCTAGATTTCATTTATGAATCTGAGGATCTAAACAATGAAAAGAAAAGTTGTCTAAGAAGTGTATGATTTTGAAATCTAAGTGCAAAAATCTGGAACTTAGGGCTAGTGAAAGTGAAAGAAAAAATGCTGAGTTAAAGAACCAAGTTCATGAACTTGACACCAATGTCCTAGAGCTTAGATCTAAAAATCTAAAATTGAAATTAAGAACTGGTTAAAAGAAAGCTGATCACACACAACTCACTTTCGGAAAAAATGTAGGAAAAATGAAGGATGAGTTGTACAAAAGAGATGAGCAGATAAGAGTCCTTAAGGAGGATCTAAACAAGGTTAAGCACGAGCAAGACAGAACCTATAAATGGAATAGGTCCTCCGATTCACTTTCATGGCTACACAAACTGTCATGACCCCAGTTCCCCCTCTGTGAACATGTCGTGATGGCACCTAGTCCTTATAACTAGGTAAGCCTAACAATGCGGAAATAATAACCTAACTCGCGGAATAATTAATTAAAACTGAACATATTAAAATAATAACTGCATATAAGGCCACTCGGCCTATACAACTCAAAAGAAATACGGAAGTCAACAACTCAATCCCAAAACTCGGAAACTCACGAGAAACACAGGCTAAAAGAAATACTGTAAATGCTCTAATCTCCAGAATGTCTACATCAAAAGTATGTTAGAATCTAAACACTACAGATAGAATAAGGAAGGAGACTCTTCGGTCTACGGACGCTACAGATATACCTTCAAGTATCCACTAGATCTCTCCGCCTTGATGATAGTACACCTAGGTGGAGGAACCTAGATCTGCACATGAAAAACATGCGCAGTAGGCGCATGAGTACACCATAGCGGTACTCAGTAAGTGCCAAGCCTAACCTCGGTTGGGTAGTGACGAGGAAGGTCAGGGCCCTACTGAGGTAAAATATAATAATAAATTAACAGTATGAAAAAAATGGCAGTAATAATGAGCACAGCAGTAAAATAAGACAGGCTTACGAGGCAACAACAACTACACAAGAAAAAAGTAAACACGGAATGTGTACAACTCAAAACCAGTGATAACCACAAGGATCTCCCAGGATACCGTCCTGTAGTCCTTCTTCTCATATGTCTAGTGGACGTCTTTCCCATAAACTCTTCAATAGGCTCGGTTCTTCATGAAATCCTTTGATATTCGTACCCCTTTTAGCTCTTTCCAAAAGGCACACTCTCTCCTTGTAGGGATATCAATGAATGAAAATCGATCGTATTTCCAATCATGTACTTTGAGCAACCGCTGTCCCTATACCATTGTTGGCTGCTCCTCATCGCTGATCCCTGCACAATAAAATCAAGGGTTAGATTTAGGAACCCAAACGAGTTTGGGTCCCTTGTAATGAGAGAAGGGATGAATGAGTGCTTTTTTAGTCCAAGCAGGCAGTATGTGTTTCCTATTTGACGGACAAGGTCCTCTAACAGTCTCTCCCTCAGTAAAGATTTTATTTTTCTGATGTGACTGAACCCTGGCCATGCAGTTTTACTTAAGGTGCCCATTGTTATCACAGGGTACATGTTAATTGTCGGTTACAGTAATGTACTTGCTATGAGGGTTTTAGGGAATATTTTCCCTTTAAAACCCAATCCCTGCCTTTTTCCCCTGCTTTTGGTGTACATGGCAGTGATAGCATCAGAGTACCAGGTCCACTTAAGCGATTTTTCAAGGACAATGTTCACTTGGCCTAGTTCTTCCTAAAGTTGATTGTTTTTATCAAGCTTAGAACACAGACCGGTTTTTACCAAATTTAACTCATTTTCAAGCTTAATGTGTACCTCACTTGAAACTTCCTTTCCTTTTCATAGTTTCCAAGCCTACTTTCCATTTTAAGTTTGTAACGATCCAACCGATTGTTTTGAGATTTGGAATTTACTCACCAGTTCTTGAGTATGACTAGCCCCGTATAATGTATTATTACTTATATAAATCATCTCTTTAGGTTTTTAGGTTAATTGGAACAGGTATGGAAGAATGATTCTCTGCTTGAAGCTTTAAATTTAAAGGGTTTGACCAAGTTTTAACCTTTTAGCATTCGATCTCGGATTTGGACTTTTATGATTTGGTTAGCTCCATTAGGTGATTTTGGACTTGGTAGCACATCCAAATGTGATTTGGAGGCCCGTGGTAGAATTAGGCTTGAATTGGCAAAATTGGAAATTTGGCGTTTCCTGGTCGGTAGTGGAAATTTTGATATTGGGGTCGGAATGGAATTTCGGAAGTTGGAATAGGTCCACGGTGTCAATTGTAATGTGTGTGCAAACTTTCAGGTTATTCGCACGAGGTTTGATAGGCTTCGGCATCGTTTGTGTAATTCAGAAGTTTAGAAGTTCTTAGGCTTGAATCTAAGGGGGATTTCTTGTTTTCATAATGTTTGGAGTGTTTCGAAGCTTTAAATAAGTTTATATAGTGGTATATAACTTGTTGGTACTTTTGGTTGAGGTCCTGAGGGCCTCGGGATGAATATGGATGGTTAACGGAAAGGTCAAAAATTGGTTTGAGCAGCTAAAGTTGTTGTTTTTGTCATTTCCGCACCTGCGGATTGGTGGCCATAGATGCAAGGTCTGCAGAAGCAAAAATGGACCGCAGAAACAGAGAAGGATCGCGGGAGCTGATGTTGGACCGCATCTGCGAGCCCACAGGTTCGAGGCTTAGGGCGTAGGTGCGGAAGCAAGGGATTTAAGTGAAAGGCGCAGATGCGGCGTTTGGACCGCAAGTGCGTAAATTTCGCCGCAGATGTGGAAGTGCTGGGCAGAATGTATAAAAATGCCCCTTCGCGAATTTTGTCCATTCTTCACCATTTTTCATTATTTGGAGCTTTTTGAGAGCAATTTGAAGAGGGGTTCAAGGGGGTTTCCACTTAGGTGAGTAATTTGAGCCCTAATAGTCGTGATTATGGTAGTTTTTCGTGGTTTAATCATGTAATTAGTGGTGATTAAGGATGAAATGAGGGGTTAGGGCTTGGGATTTTGCAGAGTTTTGATTGAGGGTTTTAGGGGTCAAATGGAGTCGGATTTTGATAACTCTTGTATGTATGGACTCGTGAATGAAAGGAGGTGACTTTTGTCGGATTCCGAGACGTAGGCCCGAGGGCCGAGTTTAGTTGAATTTTGGGATTTTGGATTGAATTGATAGTTTTTCGTTTGGAATTGATTCCTTCACGTATATTGATTGCGTTGTATTGCATTTGGTTGTTTTTGGGACGTTTGGAGGCCGATTCCAGAGACAAAGGCATAGCGGAGTAGGATTTGGCTTTGTTTGAGGTAAGTAACGCTTCCAAATTTGGTTCTGAGGGTTTGAAACCCCAAATTATATGTTATATGATTAAATATTGAGGTGACGCAAATGCCAAGTAACGGGCGTATGGGTATGCACCGTGAGAAATTGTGGCCTGTTTCATTCCATGGCACCGCTTGATGACTCTTTCTTGCTAATATATGTGTTGTGATTATGTGATTAAGTTGATGAACTGTAAATCATGCTAATGGCTTCACGTTAATACTATTGAGCCCCGAGTGGTCGTTTCTTATTGTCTCATTAGTTTCATTGTTATTCTGTATTCAGTCTCGTTCATGCATATTATATCATGTCTCAGCCTCGGTTGTTGTTACTTGATATATCATATCATTATTTCAGGCTAGTTTCATGGCATTATGAGCCCGTATGTGTAATACTATAGAATGATGACTGAGTGAGGCCAAGAGCCTGATGATGAGTTACAGTTACGGGATCCGGTTACACGCCGTAGCAGATTATTGATTACACCTTCATTGGCTTGTTATAGTGCTTGGGCTAAAAAGATCCCCTCCGGAGTCTACACACCCCTAGTGAGCGCGGATGACATTATTGAGGGATGGATTTTCCTGGACATGGATTTGTCCGAAGTATTGACATATAGAGATGGATTTCTCCTCAGGGTTGGATTACCCTTGTTCCTCAGTACTGGATAACTTACAATCTGTGTTGTATATGGTTAGGGATGGATTTCCCTGGACCGGATTGCCATATGTAGTACCGAGTGATTGAGCACTTGGGAGTGGGAGCATATAGTGCATTTTCATACATTTCTGCCATTGACATGCGGAGATTTGTTGAGCTTTATTCTTCACATTGTTCGGATTGGTACATTACTTTAATGTTGAGTTGGATAACTAAATTTCTAGCATGCCCACTTTACTGCACAATTTAAATGTGTTATAGTTGCTGAGGTTTAATCTGTCAATACCTATCAGTCCATGGTTTGGAATTTTTAGTGACTGAGTTGGTGTACTCACGTTACCCCATGCACCTTGTGTGCAGATCCAGGATCCCAGGTCACGGTAGCGGCTGTTGATTATTCCAGACACGTATTTTACTAGAGATAGCGAGGTAGCTGCCTGACGTTCGCAGTCCCCACTTTTTCCTTCTTTATCTTCCTTCTAGTATATATTTTGCTAATTCCAGACTATTTTGGTCTTGCTATGTTTCAGAACAATTGTAGTATTGCTCACGACTTAGTGATACCCAAGGTCGGGCTTTTATTTTCTGCATTTTATTTATGACTTTATATCTTTTATAGAAATTTCTGTTGAAAAAGGTTGTTATTAAGTTTTAATAAAATGTTGAACTGTTTTGGGAAATGAGTAGGCTGGCCTAGTTCAATGATAGGCGCCATCACGACTGGGTTGGTTTAGGAATTATGATAAGTTGGTATTAGAGCCTAGGTTACATAGGTCTCACGGGTCATGAGCATTTAGTAGAGTCTCGCAGATCAATACGGAGATGTTTGTACTTATCTTCGAGCGGCTACAGAACCTTTAAGAAATTCCACATCTTGAATTCTTATCATGCATTATTGATTCAGCTTGAAGCGTAACTCTTTTAATTCCTTCCACGCGTTCGTATACGCGCATGAGAACTTGGCATCAACTGTGCATTGACGACATGTGATTCCCTGAATAAGGGGCAAGATGTGATTTCTGTGTGTTGATATTTGGCCATTCTAGAGGACTTAAAGTTGGGCTTTACATGTAGCTTCAGCATTGAGGTGTTGATTGTATGAGTACGTGATTTTGGGATTTATATGTTCGGTAGTGTCCCTATTGGTAGAAGTAATGCCGGGATGACCACGTGATGAGTATGATGTGACTGCGAGATATGTTCGTATGATCTGAATGTGATGAGAAGGATCTACTTGAGGGTAGAAAGAATGATTTGGTGCTTGATTTCCATCTTGATTTGATGTATAGCCCCGAGTTATGGGTGTGTTGAAGGATCTTTTCATGTATTTTAGTTGGGGAATGAAGTGGATCTCATATCATGATATGAGTTCAGGCTCATGAAGATTTAGTGATTGCATGATGTTTATGATGGTGGAGAGGTATGAAGAGATGTTAGTTTGAGGCGAAGCAGGTGGGTTATCTCCTGCGGGGTGTCCTGAAGGCGTGTGATCCCTACGTTATTTATTGGAAGTCCTCTTTTAACAATGAAATATATGTGTTGCAATTTGAGTTTAGATTGCTATGAGAGTGGGCTTGACTATTGCGACGGTGAATGCATGATTTGCAGATGATTTGAAGTACCATATGGTTTGTGTTGCAGGAGCTTATAAAGGATTTAGTTTAGTCTCACTATGGTATTATGGAAGTAATAGAGTATGGTCATTGCGATTTTTTATGTGTTTTGACCTATGGCTTTGAGCTAAGTGGGGAAGTCTGCTATTGATAAGTTGATTGCGGCTAAGTGTTGTATTAGTTTCAATTTGAGGTATACTGGTGAATTAGTTGTGGCTTATAGAGGCTGAGATCAAGGATGAATCGAGTAAAGGAAATTTTTTGTATAAGGGTTATTTCATGCTTTATGGGTATATGATAAATCGTTGGATGAATTAGTTTTTGTTGTAAGGATTGTAACGAGTATGGAGTAGGATATCACTCGGCTGCTTAGAAGGATGGGATACTTAGGTGTTGTTGTACTGATGGGGCACATGTCGTTCGGTTTGTTTGGTCAATTTGATTGAAACTTGAGTAGAGTGGATAACTTCCGAGAATGGTTTTAACGGATTCAAGATTTACATGTAATAATAGGATATCTTTAAGAGGTGTATTTGGATAGAAACTGAGGTTTGCATTGGAGGGTGTCAAGACTTATGGCATTTCTATACCATTATGGACTCTACATATAAGTATCAGGTAGGTGAAAGTAATGGCTTTAGATTTGCAGGAAGTCTCTTCAGGGTAAGTATTTTGAATGTGGTGTTTTTGGGGATACTTGAGAGAGTATTCAGTGGCTTATGAGCCTTAGACTGTGTGGTTTTATGCTTGGGTCCCGTGTGGTAAGTCTAGGTTGAGGATTGTGGTGTTATGGTGAGGAGAAGTATCAATTTGAAGGTAATTCATAAAGAACTCAAATAGATAGGACAACTTGGTAGTAGGTTGGATCGGTATGGTAGTGGGTATGATTCTTGGGGTGTTTGAGGTAATGATTTTCTACAGGTATTTCATGGCAATGCTCTTGGATTTTTAGTGACCTGCGTAGCTTGGTTGAGTTAGAAGGATTCAGTCCTAGCGGTTTGGTTTTTTGCAAATAGGATTCAGAGAGTTCTTGATGGTTTCTATCACGGTTAGAGATGTATATTTCTACTAGCATTAGGAGCATGTAATGTATAGTGATATTTTTCTAGATGGGATCAAATGGAAAGTTCTTAGCTAGTTGAGTACGTAGTTGCTTGCAGCTCGGAAGGGATTATGAAGTTCTAATATTTATCATAGGATGGCATGGTATATGCGGTATGATATGTAGGGTTGAGATTTGCATGTGTGAGATCATGGTTTAGTTCTGTAAGGAAGGTCATAAATTCTTAGGCAGCATGGACAGTTCCAGAAGACTGGGTAAATGACATCATAATTTGGTGCGACTTGATAAGTGTATACATTTTTAAAAAATGCAATGTGTTTGAGTTAAGGGTACTTCATTGGTATTGTGGCGCTCTCTTGTTAGATCGACTACTGATATTCAAGTTTGCTTGATGGAACGGAAGAATTATAGAAGTATCCCTTATGTAATGATTGAGTATTAGAGGTGTGTTATATATTCGAGCGATGGAATTGAGATCAGATATGGTGATTCGTGTGCTTTATAGATTTAGAGATTGTGAGTTCTCATAAAACAGGTTATTTGTGGCTATGGACTGTGAAGATGCGAGCAAAGCTAGTCAGATTTTAGTATGTGCCATGATTTAGTCATTGTGAACTTTCGGAGAGTTATTTATTTTTTGCGGGTTACCAGAGTTGATGTAGAGTTCATTGGTAGGCCCAGTATGGATGTATGTTATGCACCAAGTCGGAATTGTTAACTCTGAATTGCTATTGTTGAGGGATGTGACATTCGATTATCATTGAGTTAATTTATGTTCTGAAGTGATCTATGAGTTACCCTTCTGTTTTTCAAGGAGTTGTGACTCTTTGATTTTTATGCACAAATGATATGGTTCTATTTGAGCTTTATAGCAGAATTTGAGCGGGACGCGTATTTGGGTGTTGCATGATTGATTGCGCATTGGATATGTCCTTTCGGGCTGGTATTACATGGAGTCATTTGCTGCTCCATGGTTATGGTGACTTGAGGCGTTTCGTGTGGATCGGTGTTTTGACAGGTTCTGCATTGCAGCAAAATTATGTTGGGATATGATCCTTCGGGTTAGATTCGTGTGTTCTAGTTCTATGGTGTATGATGGGTTCTTAGTATAGTGCTAAGGTGGTACTGGTGCTTGTGGTACAGCTCTCTCATTTGAGTCATTTTCCATGTTTGGAGTATATTTGGATTGTTGCTTGTTGGTGCACGGATTGCACGGGTTGTGGATTTAGATCGTTTTGAGGTGTCATGTTACTAGAGTAGTCGTGCTGGAAGAGATGAGGTCATTTAATCTTGAATGAATACTATCGGATTCTATTTCAGCATGATGGGAGGATAATATCAAAATTTCTGCGTGTTTCTTTCATCCTTGGCAGTATACGAAAGTGTTGGGATGAGGCTTTGTTTGATAAGAGGTTATTACTAGTATTAGGTTGTTTGAGTAGTTGCTGTGATTACAAGTTATCGCTATGAACGTTGATTTGTGTGGTATATCATGTGATTTCATCTTGCATTGCAGTTATTGCTTGGTACAGCGTGTTCGGACTTATTCATGTGAGCAGATGTGAGATTCTGATCTTATAGATAATTTCGAAAATGGAAATTTGGCTCTAAGGTTATAGGCTAGGGGGAACTGTGAAATTCCAGTTATGTTGTGTGATCAGACCTATATGGGATGGGGTGACATGAGATCACCCCCGGGTATGTGTATGGTAAGGTTATACAGCAATTTGATGGTTTTCGAAACAACTCTGGGCACGGTCGAGGACGAACGTCTGTTTAAGTGAGGGAGGATGTAATGACCCAACTGGTCATTTTGAGTATTTGCATTTCACTCGCACTTCTCGGGCATGACTAGCCCCATATGATGTATTATGACTTATGTAAATCGTCGGTTTTGGCTTTAAGGTTAATCGGAATAGATATGGAAGAATGATTCTCAGGTTGAAGCTTTAAATTTGAAAGGTTTTTTGACCTTTTAGTATTCGAATGCAAATTTAGATTTTTATGATTTGGTTAGCTTTGTTAGGTGTTTTTGGACTTGAGAGAGCGTCCGAAATGTGATTTGGAGGTCCGTGGTAGAACTAGGCTTGAATTAGGAAAATTGGAAATTTGGCGTTTCCCGATCGGCAGTGGAAATTTTGATATTGGGGTAAGAATAGAATTATAGAAGTTGGAATAGGTCTGTGGTGTCAATTGTGATGTGTGTGTAAATTTTCAGGTCATTCGGATGAGGTTTGATAGGTTTCTGCATCATTTGCGGGAATTTGAAAGTTTAGAAGTTCTAAGGCTTGAATCCAAGGGTGATTTGGTGTTTTGATGTTGTTTGGGATGCTCTGAAGGTTTGAATAGTGGTATATGATTCGTTGGTATTTTTGGTTGAGGTCCCGATGGCCTCATGATTAATTCGGATGGTTAATGGAAATGTTGTAAATTGGTTTAAGTAGTTGAAGCTGTTGTTTCTGTCATTTCTGCACCTGTGGATTGGGGGCGCAGGTGCAAGGTCCGCAAAAGCGAAAATGGACCGCAGAAGCAGAGAAGGACCGCATGAGAGGATATTGGACCGCATCTGAGAGCCCGCAGGTGCGAGGCCTCGGGCGCAGGTG
>MU677170.1:980-15577 GCA_026770625.1 Nicotiana glauca | reverse complement strand
TTCCTAAAATTATAAAATCATTTTATTTGACATTTTTGGAATAATTTGCTTAGGGTAAAAATCACGTGCTCACACCCTTCAGGCAGGATGATTCCTTTAATCCTTGTATAAAATTCCTCTATACAAGTTTTCTTTGTTGACCCATAGCTTATGAACTGGGGATGACGGCACAGGTGTTCGGTCATCCACATTTGCAACAACAGATTGCACCCCTCAAAGAAGTCTCCCCCGGCTCTGCAGATTGTGAGAGCACAAAAGATCTCGAGTACTATCATAGGCGCGAGTGTGCTCTTGGCCTGAGTGAGCAAAGTGCTAACAACCCCTACTATTTTTATGTAGATGTTCCCGTCTTTCCTTGGGAATACCAGGAGCCCCAGAAAAGCTACCATAAAAGCGAAGTGCTATTCTCTTCCCATTTGAGGCAATTCCCTTTGTTGCAGATTTTATTCTCTGGTTTGTTGAAACCTCCTATACGACTGTATCTGTTGTATATGAATGACAAGGTATAATAACCAACTGCCAAGTCTGGTTGCCTACGTATCTCACATTCGGTGAGAATCAAACTTACGTAGTTCGGGCAAATAAAACGAACTAAAGAAAAATGACTATTGATTTGAATACAACCCTTTTTTCATTTTTTTTCATTAAAACAAGATTTTTTTTTTGAAAACAATATTTTCCTTTTTCTCATTTTATTGGCACACAAATAAAAGTTTTTTTTTTCATTTTTCTCAAAATTTGGGCAGATTCTCGACACTATTTGGACATTGTGTTTTTTTCAAAACAGGCGATTAATTCTCTTTACCCTCATACTGCTATATTTTCTTTCCCCCAAATATTCGAAAGCCGGTCAGCATGCCAGTCCGAAACAAATAAATGTACAAGTAGGATGCATCAGGATGATCTATTATTCCGGGCACACCTGTCCTAGACGGACCCAACCCCTGTGTTGAGTCCCCTAAGTCAAAAATGCACATGGTGCAAATAAGCGTTCCTACTAGGGATCTGGCATGAGGCTGAGTTATTCTAGGTTCAAAATACCTGGGTATATGTTCTAGACTGTGTACCCAAGCGGACAACTTGAGTCGAGTAGGGGGCTACGTACCGGGGACCCGCAAGATCGTCCGGCTTAGTAACTTGTCCGGCCTCTTTCTTAATTTAAGGTATGACACTAACAGAATAGGGAGTCTCGACCAGCGAGCACATCCCCGGAGGTAAGAAGAGAAGGGTTTCGTAGTCGTTTATATGTACAATTCACATAATATCAAAGCGGTAAAAAGCAACATTTGCACATTAGTCCCAAATATGTAATAAAATCAGATAATATATAAGCCAAATATGATCAAATATACCAATCTTGAATTCTTGAACTCTGAACCAAAGTTCTGGGTTCTTGTCCCCATCAGAGTCGCCAGAGCTGTCACACCTCCTTTTTCACCTACTACACCCGGAAGGGTATAAAGGGAATTTTTCCAATTAAAGGACAATCAAAACGATATTTATTATTAAAGATTCAGAGTCGCCACTTAGGAGATTTATGGTGTCCCAAGTCACCGGTTTAATCCTGAATCGAGGAAAAGATTGACTCTGTATTACAGTCCGCGAACTAGAAATTCGGGTAAGGAATTCTGTTAACCAGAAAGCAGGTGTTAGGCATTCCCGAGTTCCGTGGTTCTAGCACGGTCGCTCAACTGTCATATTCGGCTTGATTATCTGATTTTAAACAATTATGAACCTATGTGCAAATTTTAGCTTTTAACCGCTTTTATTATTATTAGTTTTAAAGAAAATTGCAACGTCGTTAAAATACATCTCGAACCATGTCACATAACTGCACCCGTGATTTTTGCCATATTTTAAATTCGTTGGGACTTGGATTTGAGTCACATAAATGTGCACCTGAATTTAACAAGGTAATGTTATTAAATAACGCGCCTAAAGCAAACTACGTATTATTAACTTTATGGGAAGCCATGGATATTTGCTAATTGCTTACCTGAATTTCTAAAGATTTAATCATATTTAATAGATGAGAGCCGCGCAATTTATGATTTTATTTGGCGCGGCGTACCTCGTTTTATATTAAGGATATCCTAAAAGAGGCTATGGTTCTCTATTAAAGGATTGTCTCTAAAAAGGGCCTTAATTAATTAATAGTATTAATGAATAAATATTGAAAGTATTCAAGCATATTCAGGCTTCAAGTTCAAGTCCGAGCTCAAACAAAAGAATCTCCGTCACCGAAAACCCCTTTAATTCGAGCTTGCTACTTAACTCGACAGACCGAAACTTACATTGCAATTAAATCAAAAGCTTTAATAAACGGACTAAGACCTTCGGCAGGTCGATCCTCAAAGCCAACCCAAGAAGAAGGAAAATTTGTTTAGCCCAACAAGGAGCTGTCTGGCGCTTGGCCTTAAGCAGATTTAGGCCTAGATCTTGTTTGAACAGAGGTTGCCATGTTTGGGCTCCTAAATGAAGTGCAGATTCTTATTTGGATCTTAGATTACAGATTTTTATTCACAACATGCTTAGTTATTGGTGATCAAGTAAATGGTTCTGAATTCAGTCTAATTTCAACATGCTAACCTTGAATCCAATTATCACATGCATATTTAACTTATTCATATATAGTTAACCAAATATACCGAATCCGAAATCTTAGGAGCCAAATCAATTTCAATCAGTACATCTTAAGGATTTTTTTTTCTTTATGCGTGAGTTGAATCTGTAAATGAACAAACTAAACTAATTAACGCATCTAAACTACAAAATACGCTTGATCTTGCACCAATACAAACATGCAGTCCGTTTTGGATTCAATTTTGGACCAACAACTTATTCTAAACTTAACTCTCATGGACATGATAGCAGAATCTAAACCGCTACCCTATAATTGACATTGCTGTTAACTATTCATAACAGTTCGAACATCCGGTCATCAGTTACAAGTGAAAATCTATGATCTCAGAATCAGTTTCAACCTCATGCTATTTTTCCCTTTTTTAGAAATTAAAATACACATAAAAAACTAAGGGCTAATATTTTAGATGAATAATCAACTTTTAACAATCTGAATAGTCCAGTACAGTCCAGATAAGTTACAATACTCGACTACTGAAATTTTAACTAAACTAGCTATGAACAACACAGAAAATAGAATAGGCGCAGCGAGCAAGGGACTAAATTGAATCCTCTATTTCATTTATCGACTTTAAACTCCATAACCCATAATTACAAGATGTGTACCTGGAAGTGAAGAGGAACAGAATCAAAGTGGTCAGTCGTAGAATAAGGGTCAGCAACAGCAGAGACAGAGACTAACAAGATCAACAGTAAATTTGACCCCAACGAAACAGTTTCGAAACCAAAAATACTTCAAAAAATAGTCTACCAAAATAGACTCGCTCGAATTCAACCCAGAATTCAAAAGAAAACTTCAAAACCAAGTTCAAGCCACTCTTTAAACCTTAACTAAACCCAGGATGCTTCAGAAATAAGAAAATTTAGAAAAAGAACCTCAATGAGTCTTACTGAAACCATGACCCTATTTTAACACAGCTTGGAACTAAAGATTTCCCACACAAGATCAGGTTGTTTTCATTCAAAGGGTCTGAAGTTTGTATTATGGGTGAAGAACAATTTAAAATTCAGGGTCGAGATCTAATCGCAAAATGTTTTCTTTCTTAGTATCTGAATGTTTTTCCTTTTTCAAAATTGAATCCCCGTATTTCTGTGTGTATAGCAGAATGTTTTTTAAAAGGGTCTGTTCAGTTTTTAGGATGTGAAGACTAGTTTTCTCAATGTGTCTATGTTTTTGCAGAATGTGTATCTCCTCTCTAGAATGTCCCCCCCCCCCTAATTTCTTTTTATAAGCTTTCAATCCCCTTTTCATCCCGATTTTAAGGACCAAGTGGACAATTAACTATCCTATCTTTAACCCTTAAAATTAGAAAGGTATTCCCCACTATTCTTTGTCTATTAACTTTTTCAATTCCACTAAAAAATGTCCCCAATCAATTCATTAGAAGCCTACCTATTAATTATTTATGGTTCAAATTCAAATTAACCCCTGAAATCCCCTGTGAATTACTTTTAAATTAATAGTAGCCAGATCAAGACAGGGGTCAAATTGACCCACGAATCTAAACCCAAACCCTTAGGCAGAGCCTGGGTCAAATTGACCCAAAGAACCCAGTCCCAAACCCTGGCAGACCCTGGGTCCAATTGACCAATTCCAGTTCAACCAATTCACTTACTTGAAATCTAATTGACCATTCTACAGATTAACTTAATTCGAGTCTAATGTTGTCTTATCAAAATCGGAAAATACTCCACATATGAACAAACAGAATTGACCTTAGCAAGGACTCAATCAATGGAAAAGGAAATTTTAAACACGCTGGTTTCAATTAAAAAAAACAGAATATAAAAGTATAACTTCATCCAAAACTAAATTAAAAAAAAAAAAAGGAGAAGGAGCAGAGGCAAATAAATAACAAACAAAAGAGAAAAAATGGAAAGGAAAAATCAAGCTTACCTCAAAACTAACGGACACTGTTCTTGACTTAAAACCTCGATGAATCCTTGGATTTGTGGCCGGAATAAACTTCAATCATGTGTTCTCAACTGAGAACACACAACGCAAGTTGATTCCAACCCCAAACCTTTAAAGCTCGCTGATTGGAATTTTTCGTTCGAACTCTGATCTAATATTCGAACGCTTCGGGGGGGATTCGAGGGAAACTAATGGTGGATTAGGGGTGAGGGGGTCAAGGAGGTCATTGGGTGTTAGTTTGGGACCAATTGGAGATGGCGCAGCCACCGGAGAATCTTGTGGCGACGCTAGGGTTCGTCCCTTCGAATCAAGATTTGAAAGGTTCTATGATGATTCGAAGGAAACGAAGCCTAGATCGGTGAAGGGGAGGTCGAGATGGCTCAGTGGTGTTAAGGTGGGGTGGTTTGGGGCGGCTAGGGTTTTGCCTCCGATTCTTCAATCTAATATTCGAAGCACTTGAAGGTGATTCGAAGAAAAAAGGATGAAGATTCGGAATGGGAAGGTGAAGAGGAAGCGGTGGTGTAAAGATGAGGTTGTTTGTCCACCGTCCGCCGCCGTGGGCGATTTCCGGTGGTGGAGGACGGTGGCGTTACAGGGAGAGGGTGTTTGGTCTCTGATTCTAAGAGGGACGAGTGAAGGGGGATTTGAGGGGGCTGGGTCGGGGGAATCAATATATACCAGGGTGAGAATTTAATCCAAACCGTTAGATCTTATGAGATCAACGGTTTGGATCACTTTATTAATGTGAAACGGTGTCGTTTGGTCTTAGTAGGGGACTGGGTCGGTCTGGGAAAATGGGTTGGGGCTGGATCGGGTGAGGATGGACGCCTTTGGAGCGTTGGATCGAGTTGATATTAACGGCTCTGATTAATTGGTATCGAAACGACGTAGTTTGGTAACCATACTATGTCTTTTTGCCGGTCTCTGAGACTGAAAGCTTGGACTGGGTATGGGGTTAATTTGGGCTGGTTTTAACCGGCTTTTTGCCAAAATCAATTGGTCCAGGGGACTTTTGGCCCAATGCCAATTCTTTTCTCTTTTTTATTGATTTTCTTTTATTTATTTAAAACCAAAAATCCTAACTTAAATTATAAAAATCCAAAATTGATTTAAAATGCTAATCCGCTTTAAATAATTTTTTCACAAGTGATTTAAATACTAAAAAAAATAATCACACAATTTGACATTAAACACTGAAAAATATAAAAAATATTTTTTTTTATGATTTTCATTCTTTTTATAAAACAATTAATTATTGATTAATTCCAAAATATTGATTTAAATTGTAAACACAATTGAAACATTTTTTTTGTATTTTTCTATTAATTTAAACAACAAACACGCACACACAAGTGCTAACACAATTACTAAAAATATCACGAAAAATTCACAAAATTTCACACAATAAAACAAACATTTTTGTTTTGATTTTGTGAGAGTAATTCATGTGAGGCAAAAATCACGTGCTCAGAAGAATCTATTTCCAGCAAAGTCGATTGTTTGTCCAAAGTTGAGTTGTAATCTTGTTAATTTCTTTACATTGAAATTCCTAGTTTGCTTTCTTAGAAGCACTGTTTTAGGAACAAACAAAATTCGTAAACTTTTAGAGTTTATGTTGTGACTAATAGTAGTCATAAGTTAAATCCTCTGTAACTAGGAGAGTTATAGAGTGGCTTGTGGTGGTGCATCACAAGTTAGTTTGAAGCCTTTGCAATCAGAAGTATTGTAAAGTGGCTTATAATAGGTAGATTACAAGTTAGTGAGTTTAAAAGCCTACATGTGTAGGTCGTGGTTTTTTGATCCCCTTGTGTGGGATTTTTCCACGTAGAAAATCTCCTGCCTTCTTTACATTCAGTCTTTACTGCATTCTACGCATTAGTCTTATAGAGGGCCAAGTACTCTATAGGTTAGCGGACTCATACATGTTATCAATTGGTATCAGAGCAGGTTTCTCCTATCAGGCTAACACATAGGAGAAATCCTCAATGGCCGCCCCACCAATATTTGAAGAAGGACAATCAACCTATAGACCTCCCAGATTCAATGGTCAATACTATGGTTGGTGGAAGACCAGGATGCATGATTTCATTATGGCAGAAGATTTAGAGTTATGGGACATCATATGTGATGGTCCACATGTTCCCATGAAAAATATTAAAGAAACAGAGCAACTGGTTCCTAAAGGAAGAAGAGAGTACAATGACATTAACAGAAAAGCTGTAGAAAAAAACTATCGTGCCAAGAAGATCTTGATGTGTGGCATAAGACCTGATGAGTACAATAGAGTCTCAGCTTGTGAAACTGCCAAAGAAATATGGGAGGCATTGCAAACCGCTCATGAAGGAACCACCCAGGTCAAGCAATCCAAAATTGACATGCTCACCACAGAATATGAGCTGTTTAGGATGAAGGATGATGAATCCATACAATACATGCATACCAGATTCACCTCCATCATAAATGAGCTTCATTCGCTTGGAGATGTTATTCCCAAAAACAAACTTGTAAGAAAAATTCTCAGTGTTCTACCTGGGTCTTGGGAAAGTAAGGTAAATGCCATCACCGAAGCTAAAGATCTATAGACTCTATCCATTGATGAGTTAATTGGTAATCTGAAAACGTACGAGATGAAGAGAAAGAAGGACAATGAAAGAAGATAACCTAAAAAGGAAAAGAACCTAGTGCTTAAAGCTGAAAGGAGTGATTCAAGTGATGAAGATAGTGACATGGTCTATCTCACGAAGAGATTTCAAAAAATGGTTCGAAGAAATGGTGGTATACCAAAGTGGGGCAGTTCAAGCAAAACAAGGAACAACGATCTCTATCACGGATGTGGAAAGCCAGTGCATTTCGTCAAAGACTGCCCACTCACGAATAGGAGCAGTACAAGCACAATCCTGACAAAACAGGAAAAAGGAACCTGGTTCCAGAGAAAAGATTCAATAGAAAAAGTGCTGCAGACAATATCGTTAAGCAGGCTCTTGGCGCTTGGGAAGATTCCTCAAGTTAATCTGAAAAGGAATCATATGCAAAAAATAGTTCCATGGTGGCAATGGAAACTGAAGCAACAAAGTACGATTCACTATTTGCGTTGATGGCTCAGTCAGATGATGATGATGAAGAAGATGAAGACGATGAAGACGATGAAGACGATGAGGTAAACTTCAGGGATGTTCAGAGAAATCTGAAATCCTACTCCTCTAAAAAACTAAGGTCTTTATCAAATGTCTTAATTGATGCTTACTACAGTCTTGTAAATGACAAGGAAATCTTGACCATAGAGCTTGGAGAGGCCGAGCAATCTAGAGATGATCTAGTAGTGTGTGTAGTGGACTTAAATGAGACCATAGCCAATCTTGAACTAGAGAAAGAGGCCCTGAATGAAAAAATAACCAGAGTGGAGAATGAGAGAGAGTAGTAGTTGTCGATCTGAAAGAAATAATAGAAGATCTTAGCAGTAAGAAACACACTTTAGAATAAAAGATCGCCTCTATTGAAGAGGAAAGGAATGACCTTCTCGTGATATGTGATGATCTAGAGGAAACCAGTAAGGGACCTAATAGAGAACATATGAGTGTAAATCTAGAGAAAGGGAAGGGAGTAGCTAGTGAGTCGCACATCTTGCTGGAAAAGGAGTTAAATGTCGTAAAAACTAGTCTTTGCAAAGAACTCGAGAGGAATTAGCAACTCCAAATTGGGTTGGAGAAAGTAAGAATTGATCTTGAGAAATCCTTAAAGTGGACATGGTCCTCAGATATTGTTACTGCCATATATCTCAACAATAGCGGGAACAAGCAGGGCATCGGGTTCCAAAGGAGGAAAACTCTCTATAACCCACACAACAAGTATGTCACTGTACCTGGCAACTGGATATGTACCCATTGTGGAAACAATGGGCACTTTAAGCAAACTGCCACGCCAGTTTTAAGTCTGCTCAGAAGAACAAAACGTTCACGAATAGAGTGACTACTAGCACATGACCAGGTACCACTAGCAAAAAGCGGGTGATGCCTGCATGGACCGGAAAGCCCCTCATTCACCCTTTTTATAGTAATAAGGGACCCAAAATAGTTTGGGTTCCTAAATCTAACCCTTGATGTGTATGTGCAGGGAGCAGTGAGAGGAAGCAAAATATGATGGACTATGGACAGTAAATGCCTAAAATCATGTAGTCAAAAAAAAAACTTCACGAAATGCTTCTCACTGAAAGCCCTGCAGGAAGGGAATGTATCCTTGAGAAGAAAGTAAAGGGTATATTCTTAGTAAATAAAAAAAAAGGTTCCCTTGGAACTTGAACATAAAAAGGTGGAGATTGTGGAGTTCAGTGCTCATCTTCATGTGCTGAAAGAAATGAACACTGCTCTCTACTGAAGAACAAGTGCTGAACCAAGTCCTTCCTCAAAGCAACTTGCCAGGAACCACCAATTGGAGGAAAGTGCCTTGCTCCAGAAAACAGGAAGGATCAGCTTGGGAAGCACAATGCAAACAGATGAGAGAACGAATGCTCCTGGGAAACAACCCACAAAACAAAGTAAAAAAAGGTCTCCGACTAAGGAAGCGCCAAATGATAGGAGATGCTCATTGAATTTTTCACATGGCACTCTCTCTTTCTATCAAAAGGAAATCTTGAGGATTAATGTGATGAACCAATCCTGTCTCTGGGAATGCCTAAGGCTTCAAAATCAGGAAGATGACCAAGTGAGCAAGGCGTAGAAGACTAGCGATAGGCAACGCACCATCATAACAAATTGGGTACGCTACTGGTTACTGCTGAAGCTAAAGGAAGAAGAAATGCAACTCATGGTACTACTCAAGCAGAAAAACTCAAAGACTTGTGAAAGCCTTGTAAAACAAGAGATAAAACTCTAGATGTCTGCATCAACGCCTCAAAATTGAGAATATCTCTAATGAATCAAGACGAAGACAAAGGTCACAAGAATCTAATAAAGAACCTGATCCCCCTTCTGGAAGCTGCGTAAGAACACCTTCAGGTAAAGATAGCTAAAGTTTTCCTGACTAAGATTGACTCACATCAATACCGTTGTAGGTAAACACGCATGACGATCATAGAATCTAAAGCTAAAAGTATGTTATAAGATGCAAAAAGGGGAGCTGCTGAAATTATGTTCAAAAAACATTGCTCCGGCATCAGGTCCTTGTATCTCAGGTTAGTAGTAATGAGGTTAATTTTTGCATGCCCTCTCTAAACAAAAAATGTGTAATAATTGTCCTGTAATTCAGCTGCCACATCAACAAACTTTTTAAGGTATGCGCGTCATGTCTTGTCCGTCAAATCCTTTCACCTCCTCTGTACAGCACCACTTCCCTACAAACCGATTGCCGTCTCTAGGATTATTCAGAACCTCTTTCTTTCTTCACTCATCATTATCCCCTCTTCTAATAAATCTTTTCTTCCCTCCCACGACAAGTTATGAACCTTCTCTTTCGCTATTCAGCTAGGACTCACTCTTCATCGATCACTCTCTCTAAGCTACCTATCTGGAAAGTATTCATCTAATAGCGATCGAACAATCATCTCAGTCCACCACTTCTAGCACCGTCCCTATTTCATCGCCTTGCCTAAAATCAAGTTCAGGTCATCACTATCTCATGCACTCTACCACTCTATACACTTCGGGTCTCTTCTCCATTCCTACTGTCTTTCCATTTATGCTAAATCCTGCTTACCGCTATTTTGAGAACCCTATGTCCAATCAATCCTATGGCTTCTTCAAAGAACATACATAAGGTTTCACTTCTCTGGTTTCAGAAGCTTATGAGGATGACCCTGACCAGTACATAAACTCTTCCATGTTGGAAATAGTGACTCTCAAGAAGTCACCTAAAAAAGAAGCAACTCACAACATCATGGTCATAGCTGCTGAAACTCTGACAAATGAAGAAGTTTAACTCTCTTCTGAGTATCAGAGGGAACAGATCTCTCGTCTAGAAAGTGCAAGAACTGCAGAACTCCTAGAGTCTCTGAATTGTGAGA
The DNA here is from genome assembly GCA_026770625.1 of Nicotiana glauca. Taxonomy (NCBI): domain Eukaryota; kingdom Viridiplantae; phylum Streptophyta; class Magnoliopsida; order Solanales; family Solanaceae; genus Nicotiana; species Nicotiana glauca. The sequence continues at coordinate 5,024 of MU677170.1, read as the reverse complement.
TGTTCCCAGAAAAGCTTTCCGATGAACCCATTCCTCATCCATGCAAACTCACTTCTGTACCTCCCATTCCGTCTAAAATATTAGGGCCTTCCTAAAAATCCCTCACTATCAGGTCACTACAGCAAGATTTCATCAAGATTGAATCCTAAAGGAGTGTCAAGCCAAGAAAAAGGAGGAGAATGAATCCTAAAGATTTCATCAAGAGTGTGACAGTAAACCAAATGGTAAAGATGATTCCAAAGAACCCGGTTCTTCATTATAACAAGCTATGACAACTCAACAGTCCATGGAAAAGGGAGTCGTTGAAACTATTGAGAAACACAAAGGGACATCTGTGAAGTATAGGAGCAGGTTGAAACGAAGTAAGACTAAGCCAGCTGTGTCTATGTGATGACCCGACCCGTCGTCATGTGAGTTACCTCCCCATTTCCCCCATCTTAAGTTTTTCTATGCTTCATTATCGGTATTTGAGGTGATCGAGTCGATTTGGATTGGTTTTAGTAGGAAATGAGACACTTAGTCTCTTTAAGGAAGGTTTGTTATAGAAAAGTCAAATGGATGTTGATTATGTGTTAGAGGGCTTGTATATGAATTATAATGGTTCGTTAGTTCCGGGATATGATTTGTGACTTAGGAGCGTGATCGGAAGTGATTTGGGAGGTTCGGTGTAGAAGTTAGCCTATTTTGGCGAACTTAGGATTTTGGCGAAATCCGATTGGTAGGCAAGATTTTTATTCGAGGGTCGGAATGAGATTACGAGAGTTGATGTAGCTTAATTATGTGATTTGAGATGTGTGTGCAAAATTTTATGTCATTCGGAGGTGATTTGGTCAGGTTTTTTATCAAATGCGTATTTTGAAAGTTCTGGAAGGACTTAGGAGAGAATTCGATGTAATTTGATGGTTTTGGTGTTGTATGAGGAGTTTGTTGAATGGAACAAGTTTTAATAATGTTATGGGATATGTTGGCGTGTTTGATTGAGGTCCTAGGGGCCTCGGGGTTGTTTCAGATGGTTAACGGGAACTTTTGAAGTTGGAAAATTTCATAATAGACGAAAGTTGTAAATGAGGGCGCACAGGACCTCACTTTAAACAATCATATCTCCAGTTATATAAGGAGTTGGGTGATGCAAAACATATCAAATTAAAGCCCTTTGAGTCTAGTTTCCAACGCATTAAACTGTTCATCAATTGGATATTTATACAAGAAGTTATAACTTTTTTTCTAAATGGTGACAGAACAGCTACGCGAGTCTGCGTAGCCTACACACAATTGCAAAGGCAAAATCAGAATGGAAGTGAAGGGAGGGGTAAGCTGCGTAGCCAATTTGCGTAGGCTACGCAGCCAGCCTACGCAACTCATTTTCTATAAATAAAGGGAGGATCGGGGAGAGAGAAAAAGATGACATTTTGGGTTAAGTTTTGGATTCTAGAGAGAAGGTGGAGAGCCCTCAACCCAAAAACAAATCAAAGGTAAGTTTTATGATATTTTTATAATGGAATAACACTAGTTAATGGTAGTATTAACATCTACATGGATTGAAATTTATAGGAATTGCTCTAATCATTAAGAATCATTCAAAAGGGTTCAAGCTAGAGTTTGATCTACAAGAGGTAAAGTTTTCACCCTACACATAAATACAACTATGGATTAAGTATTTGGAATGTATTGTGAAGTAGGATGTACCAATTGGTTGAAGAATTATGTTAGTCCGTGAAATGGGTATTGTGAGTTAGGGTTCTTGAATGGAGAAGAAGATGAATAGTAAATTTTTGAATCTTGTTAGGATTTGAAGGTCCATTTGACATCGAAATGATATGGGAATTGGATAATTTGTGTATGGTTAGACTCATGGCGAGATAAGGAGCCCGATGATGTAAAAATTTCTGAGTTTCGAGACGTGGGCCCGGGGCTCGGGTTTTGCCAAATTCGTAAATTTTTATATTTATCGATTGCTTTCGACTGGGTATTGTCTGTTTAGTGTAATGCAACATATTCGTTGTGATTTTGGGCAGAATTGTTGCACGAGGAGGCTAATTTGAGAGGCAAGGGCATAGCAAGCTAGACTTTGACCGTCTTGAGGTGAGTAATGATTTTAAATGATGTCCTGGGGGTTTGAAACCCCGAATTTGCACAACATACTGCTATGTTGAGAAGAGACACGTGTTGTATGATGAGCGCAGGGTCATTTGCTATTTGGGGATTGTGACTTGGTCCATACCGGTTGATATTTTACCGCGTATTTGATAAAGACTTGTTGATTTTCACCATGATTTGGGCTTATTGCCATACTTGGGCTTCGTGCCAATTATTTGAAATCCTTTGTGAATTACCATTACTATTTTCCTCACTAAATGCAATATTATTTGAACTCAGTCCAATTGAATTATACTATTTCCTGAACTAAGCTACATTTATACTCAACTTGAGTTTTAAATGATGTTTATAATGTTGTTTGAGCTGAGCACCATTGTTTTTCTGATGCCCAAGGGGCTTATGATTATTTTCTGGACTGATTGAGGCCGAGGGCCATATGTGAGGAGGCTTTCAGGCCTCGAGTGTGATGTGTGAAGGCTTTAAGGCCTTATGTTGATGTGATAGGCTTTAAGGCCTTATGATATAGCGCTTGGGCTGTAGGAGCCCCTCCGGAGTCTGTACACACCCCCAGTGAGCGCAGGGTACCCAGGTGAGTTGGGAGTGGGCCCGAGAGGCCGATGTTGTGTTTTGTGAGTTGGAAGCGGGCCCGAGATGCTGATATTGTGTGTTGGTGAGTTGGGAGTGAGCCGTGGGGCTGATACTGTATTGAGAGTTTGATATTGAGCCCGAGGGGCAAGTTTCTGATTATTTTTTTTTACTTGTTGAAATTAATTGTCTTCACTGTTTTAAAAGAGAATTAACTAATACTCCACGAATTTATTGTATAATTGATTTTACTGCTTGAGATAGCGCTATATTGTGCCTTTATGAGATTTCATGCTTTCAGCCATTATTTATTTTTATTACTCACTGGGTCGGAGTACTCACATTACTCTCTACACCATGTGTGCAGATACAGGCAGAGCTAAGTTCGCTCCTGAGCGCTGATTCTTTCCAGACCAGGCGGTGACTAGGAGTAACGAGGTAGCTGTTGACGTCTGCAACCCCGTTTTCTCCCTTATCTTATGTTATTTATGATATTTCCAGACCTTGTAAAAATATTAGTAAACTCTGTAGTAGCTCATGACTTGTGACACCCCGATTTTGGGCTGAGTCGGGATGGTTTTCCTTGTTCTATCATGCTTATTTCGCACTTATGATTATATTGTCTATGATTTAGACTTATTCCTGCTAAGTAACAATAAAGAGATGTATTGCTTTGTGTTGTCTGGCCTTGTCCTCACGAGAGGCGCCATCACGACCGGGTTTGGGATTTTGGGTCGTGACAAGTTGGTATCAGAGCCTAGGTTACTAGGTCTCGCGAGTCATGAGCAAGTTTAGTAGAGTCTCGCAGATCGGTACAGAGACGTCTGTATTTATCCTCGAGAGGCTGCAGAACCTTTAGGAAAACTTCACATTCTTGAATTCTTATCGTGCGTCTTTGATTCATCTTGAAAAGAAACTCTTGAAATTCTTTCCACGTGTTCGAACGAGTGCATGATCATTCAGAATTTCATGTGCCTTGAGGGCTTGTAAATCTGTGATCGAGGGATGAGAAGTGATCTCTGTGAGTATATATTGGTCTAGTCTAGAAGACTTGAGGCCGGATCTTTGCCTATGGCTTGAGCACCAAGGTGCTGATTGTGCGAGCTAGTGTTATGAGCTAATATGTTCAGTATTGTCCCTAATAGTGGGAATGGCGGCTGAGTAACCATGTGATGAGTATGTTAGTACTGCAAGATATTTCTATATGACTTGAAAGTGTCGAGGTAGGTCTACCGGATGATAGATGAACTATTGAGTGTATGATTTCCATTGTGATGGGATGTGTAGTCCCAAGTTATGGGTGATTGAAGAATCTTTTATGTCTCCTATTTAGAGTGAAGTAAATTTCATGTTACGGTATGA